>JARYZH020002122.1:0-18430 GCA_030021035.2 Notholithocarpus densiflorus | reverse complement strand
AATATTAATTGTGGGATTGGGTTGTCGTTGCACCTAATATAATATGGTTTTAGGGTTCCATATTATATGGTTTTGGATGCAAAATATAATGTCCTTGTAATTATGTTCATAGTCTCAAATTAAAGTTGTCATAAATTTTTGTTCTCTAGCTACTATTTTAATTGAATCACATTGACTAAGACACAATTTTGGACATTGTGCTTAAAGGAGCTAAAGTACATAAATATGTTTCGATTCAACATTGTCATAATTTCCTATACATGATGCATTGTTGGAAGATAACTTATGATGTGATCATAGTCTCATTGAGATACTAACATGTTACATTGGCTTCTATCTCAACTGTGCTACAACATGAAATGCAAAGTTAGCACTAGATTTAGACATTATATTAAGTCTAAATAAGATGTTTGGTATGATTCATATTGAGTGCTAAGAAAGGCTTAAGGAGTTCCAATTCTATGTCATTTTATGAAAATATTTTCATCTTTAAAAGAATTGGAATTCTTGGATGTAGAGATTAATTGTTAATCTCATATGGATAAGATCCACAAGTCCGTGTTAGAATCGTGTTAGAATCATTTGATTAATTCAGATTGTTTTGAAAATAAATAAATTCTTTTTATTTTATTTGAGTTGATGAGTGAGTTCTACACAATGGAAGATATCCTAAAAGCTAAGGCTAGGATCAATATGACTTAATTCAAATTCTAAGCCTTAACCGAAAGGTAAGGGTAAGAAGAAGAATAATGATACCAAACAGTTGGGCAATCTAGTTGTCCTAAGATTTGCCAAAAAGGAAATTATACTCAAAAGCATTACCTAAAGGAAAGTGTTTCCATTATGGTAAAGCTAAGCATTGTCCATAATTGTAATCTAAATGGAAATTTACATGTTTTACTTTTAAAGAGAAAGTTTCCATCCTTTAGTATTGTATGTTTTGACACTTAAGTCTAAGTTTTATTAATCTAAATGATATTCTAGACTGGTGAAAAATGGGCTTTTAGAACCATTAGTTTTTTGTTATATTCCCAGTCTACGAATTCTATTTAGAGGATAATATGACCTAGGGCTCCTTTATTGTAAAGGAATATAGTTCCAATGACTTCTTTAAGTCAATGCATACATGAAGGAGGAATATGACACTTTTAGATATGGTAAAGTACATGATAAGTATTTCTATTTACTTATTTCTTTTGGAGATATACTCTAATTATTATTATACATTTTCTAAAATTAATTCCAAAAGTTTGTTCCTAGGACATTTGTCAAATTGTGAATTGGGTGACTTCCACTTTTAGAGATGTCTAGCACTTGTGCTAGAAAGGAAGTCTGACAAATTGGAATCAAAAGGTAGAAATATGTGTGTTTATGTTGGATATCTAAAAGGAATTGCGGAAGATTATTTTAGTAGTCATAAAGATAACAAGGTGTTTGTAAAGTACAAATACAAAATTTCTAGATAATGATTATGTGAATAATCTTAAAGCTAAATGCATAACTGTTCTAGAAGAAAAATATCAAAATTTATTGTAGGATAACTATAAAATACATTTAGAAATGAGATGGTTGTATTAAATACACCGCAAGACATTATTCTATAGATAACTAGTACATCGGTGCAATATCATAGTGGGAGGATTATCAAATTACTTGATAAATTCATACTTTTGGGATAAGCTTGAGAAGTCATCCCATAAGGATAAGAATTTGATCCTCGGTCCTATGTAGAGGCAATAGATGATATGAATATGGATTACTGGATAAAAGTTATGTAAATAGAATTAGATTTTATTTAAAGTATAAAACTTGTAGAGGCGCCTAATGGCATTAAGCCTATTGTTTTCAAGTAGGTCTACAAGAAAATGAGATTGATAGAATAGAAGGTGTAAAACTTCAAAGTCAAGACTAGTAGCAAAAAGATTTATTCAGAAAGAAATAGATCGATTATGAAAAGATTTTTTCTCCAATAGTCATATTTGACTCTATCTAGATTCTCTTATCCATTATATTTCATTTGGATGAAATATGGCAATGGATATTAAGAAAGCTTCTCTTAGTGGAAATCTTGAGAAAGACATCAATATGATGTAACTAGACTAATTCATAGCAAAGAACCAGATGTATTTAGTATGCAAGTTGCTTAAAATCCATTTATGGACTAAAGCAAGCATCTAGATCACATAATATCATTTTTGATCAAGCAACCAAATTGTTTGATTTTGATCAAGTAGTGATAAGCCTTATGTGTGTAAAAGTTATATAGAGTAATAAATCTCTTAATGTATGTTGATGACATTCTAATCATTTAGAATGATGTATAGATATTGTCATCAATAGAATTTTTTGTTGTCAAGACCAGATTGATATGAAGTACTTGAGTAAGATCGGTCACATCCTAAGAGTTAAACTTTGGTAAGATTCAGAAATTAGGATGTTGGATCTATCTCAAACTGCTTACATAGATTATATTCTAGCCAAGTATAGCATGTGATACTTCAAGAAACGATTTCATCCTTTCAAGTTTGAAGTTCTTTTATTTAGGACTATAGTTTTAAGACATATAAAAGGAAGAGCATATGAAGACGATTCCTTATACCATGTTAAAAGGAAGTCTCAATTATGTTATGCTATATACTAGGCCAAATATCTATTTTGCAGTGGGCATGGTAGGCAAATTTCAATTAAACTCTAGAATTACTTAACTTAGTAGGAGTAAATCATATACTCAAGTATCTTAGGAGAACAAGAGATTATATAATTGTCCACCAAAGTAAGGATTTGATATTTACTGGTTACACAACACTGACTTGTAGTTTGATTGTGATTCATGAAATTTGACTTCAGGATATGTGTTCACTCTAGATGGTGAAGATACACATTAAGCGTAAGTATCATCTCATTAGAGAGATACTAGAGTGTGGGATGTAATAGTAGAAAAGATAATTTATGCAATAAATCTGGATGAAACTTTTTTCCAGACCTTGCCTTATAGTGACTATAAGTTACTTCAAAGGGAAATAAGTATCATATATATGCAAAATTGTTTTTGAGGGCAAGTGGGAGATTGTTAGGGTTTATGCCCTAAAATCCAATTTATTGGCATGTTATAAATAATTAAATTGTTTAATTATATGAGACTATTTATAAATGAACTAATGAGATATTATCATAGTCCTTGAGATGCATTGTATGTGATTTAGTTACAGAAGATATAAATCACAAATTCCTTGTAAACTCAAAATATAGTTTGTAGTCGGTGATAAATTTGGGCGTTTCATCTGCGAAGACTATAACACATTAATTAAGATGATTTGTCTTGATCATGGAAGTGGAGACTTCTAGTTGATGTGTTGATATGTTTTAAGTGTGTAAGACATATTAAACTGGACCGCTATGAAATTAATTATTCAATTAACAACTGTCACCTGAATAATTAATCTCACAACTTCTAATTTCATAGACTCTCAATCCTGAGATGATAGTGAACCCGGTCATGAAATGTAGGTTACTTTGATATATCAGGAATGAGATCTAATTTAACGATCAAAACCTCAGTATGTTGGGTAACCACATGTAGTGTTAAGGAAACACATATTTTAAAGATGGAATCCATAATCTCTTTCGATAAAGATACAAAATATCACCTTGAGATAAGTTTAATGGAACTGGTTATTCAGGGTCGGCCATTTTAGTAAAGAGTTACTAAAGTTCATATTTTATGAAATTAGATTTCATAAATATGAATAACTAAAAGATTAAACTGGGTATTCAAGGAATAAAATAGTTTTTTACAAAGTGACAGTTTATTATGACTTTGTTCACAATGGATATTTCATGGAAGGGTCAAATGATATCATATTAGAGTCTTGGGAAATAATTTATTAATAAGGCCTAGAGTGCAATTATATTTCTATTGTGGTACTTGTTATATAATTAATGGTAACTTTGGGCTTGTCAAGAGTTGACAAATAAGTCTGAAGCTCATTGGAGCTAGAGTCTTATTAGTCCCTTTGGTCCTATCCCAAGCCACACACTAAAACCCAATTGGGTTGACCCAAAAGACTAACCCAATTAAATAATCAATTTTTATTTAATAAGAGTTATTAAATAAAGTAACTGCCAAGACAGTTAATATGTATGTATGATTAAAAGAAGAGAAAATAGTTTTTCTCTATAGAATCTTGGAAATACAATTTTCCAAAGGAAAATCAATGTATAGAATAACTGATTGAGAGACCATACATCTTGGGCACCATGTGGAATTGGGATAAAGATTGAAGGTATTCTTAAGTTTTGTTTTGTTTTTTTTTGAATTTCACCGCACCAAGGTATGCACTCTCTTCTTTGTTCTAGAATTCAAGGTTACATGTTATCTCTCATGAATGAAGTAGATCCTTGTGTTGCTTCCGCTATGGGTTTTGTATGAGATGCAAAACCAGTTTTTCCAACAATTGGTATTAGAAAGGTGTACCTTGATGCAGTGAAATTCAAAACAAAAGAAGTTCGAACTTGGGAAGACCTTCAATCTTCACCCCGATTCCACATATGCCCAAGATGTATGGTCTCTCAATCAGTTATATACGCACTTTTTAAAGAGAAAATGTGTTTAGAGAAAACTGTATTATTTTCTTTTAATCGTACGTACGTTTTTTTTTAAATTGTCAAAAGCAGTTACTTTATTTAATAATTCTTATTAAATAAATAACTGATTATTTAATTGGGTTAGCCTTTTGGGCCTGCCCAATTGGGCTTTAATGTGTGGCTTGGGATGGGACTAAAGGGACAAATAAAGCTCTAACTCCAATGTGTTTCGGGCTTATCTGTCAACTCTTGAAAGCCCAGAGTTACCATTAATTATATTTAATACCACTATATAAATATAATTGCACTCTAGGCTTTATTAATAAAATTAAATCCCAAGACTTTATTATCTAAACAATTAACCATTTCATGAAAATATTCGTAGTAATACAAAGTCATAATATATAACTGCCACTTTGAAAATTACTACCTCTTGATCCTTGAGTACCTGGTTTAATCCTGTAAGGTATATATATATATATATATGAAATCAAATTTCATAAAATATAAACTTTAGTAACTCTTTACTAAAGTAGTTAGGCCTAACACTCTGAATAACCAAACTAATTAAACTTATCTCAAGGGAATATTTTATATCTCTACAAAGAGACTATGAATTCCATTTTGAGAATATGTGTTTCTTTAGCACTACGTGTGGCTGCTCAACATACTGAGGTTTTAACCATTGAATTAGATCTCACTCCTGATATATCAAAGCAACCAACAGTTTATGATCGGGTTCACTATCCTCTCAGGATTGAGAGTTTATGTAAGTTAAAGTCGCGAGATTTATTATTCAGTAGACAATCATTAATAGAATAATTAATCCTATAGCAGTCCAGTTCAATATGTCTTATACACTTAAGACACATCAACTAGAAGTCTTCACTTCCATGATCAAGATAAACCATCTTAGTTGACACGTTATAGTCTTCACAGATGAAATACCCAATTTCATCACTGACTACGAACTAAGGTTTTGAGTTTACAAAGAACTTGTGATTTATATCTTCTGTGACTAAATATCATAAATCACATATTATGTATCTCAAGGACTATATGATAATGTAGGCTCAAGGGCCTAAATCCTACATTAGGCCATAGGGCCCTGTTCGAGGGCATGGTCAATCCGAGGAGGAGTAAATGGTAATGAATGGTTCAGGCTTAAGATATGACGAGCAAGGTACCAATGGGAAATCAGTCCAAGGAGGAATAAATCCTCGGGTACGATAAAAACAACTCAAACATGTGTCCCAGCAATCTAGGAAACTCCGGTAATAAGGACACGCATCATAAGCGTACAAGGGTGATAGGAACTCAGAAATATCTAAGGAAAAATTGCTACCACTGCATTAAATGCGTTGCCTTGGCTACCACAACTCATAGAAAGCCAAAGAGGGTGTTTGATAGGATAGGTACTCAAGTAGGGGTTCAGATGACCGACAAGTGTGGGATCAAGATGACCCAAAATGAGCTATATAAGGGGAGAGGCCCTCCATGAGAAAGGGATCAGAAAAATAGAGAAAGAATACTGTAGCAATATAAATTGTCTCTGTATCCAACTATGATCACTACATCTAATTGTTAACCTCCTTGGACTGAAGGTCCATTGATATCAATATCTCTTATTTATGCCAAATTGTTATTTGATTCAATACTAGCCATTGTTAAACTCATTAGGGCCTAGTTCTTTCACCCACTCGCTACAAATTTATTGTATTGGGCTCATTAGGCCAAGATCCTATACACTTTGGGTTTGGGCCACAAAACGAGACCCTACAATTGGCGCCGTCTGTGGGGAGAACTTATGCATCAGCGAGTGCAACGGTTAAACATGGTGGGAGCAGGTCCACACCAAGCAGGTCCTGCAGATTCTCAAAGGCTGAACAATTTTCTTAACCTTGAACGGGAAAGGGACCGGGAAAGATATCGAGAGGGTATTGTGCATACTACCCATACCTGCAGAAGCCATTCTAGGATGGGAAGTCACGTGTCCCAAAAGCAAGACGGTAATAAAGTCTTGCAGAAGGAGATTGATGACTTGAAAAAGAAACTACGTCGTGCATAACAGAAGCGGCCCCTTCCAGTTCTGATACGTCCTCTAATGATGAAGGGGACGACAATTATAGGCAAAGGTCAAGAACTCCACAAAGCGAAACTTTTTCTTATGAAGAAGAACGCCATCATAAACGCAGACACAAAAGCTCGCCTCGTAAAGGCCTAGGAAGTGACACCATGAGCAAAGCCTTGGATCGGATCTTCAAGTCACCCTTCACATGCAAGATAAAAGGGGCTAAGCTCCCTCGGCGATTCCATCAACCTACATTCACCATGTATAATGGTCGAACGGACCCCGTAGAACATGTAAGCCAGTTTAATCAGAGGATGGCCGTCCATTCCAAAGATGAGACTTTGATGTGCAAGGTATTTCCGTCCAGCTTGGGACTGGTGGCAATGAGATGGTTTGATGGCCTGAGGCCAAACTTCATAGGTTCCTTCAAGCAGCTCACCCAGGCCTTTGGCTCTCGCTTCATCACCTGTAGCATGGTCTCTCAGCCCTTGGATTCTCTACTGTCTTTGTCCATGCGAGAAGGGGAGACCCTGAAAGCATACTTGGACAGATACTGGGAGATGTACAATGAGATAGAGGGTGACTTTGATGACATCGCCATCGGCACCTTCAAGAGAGGCCTCCCAACCGAACATGGTTTAAGAAAGTCCCTAACAGGAAAACCTGTCACCAGCCTACACCAACTCATGGACCGGATTGACAAGTATAAAAGAGTTGAAGAAGACCAACAATTAGGTAAAGGTAAAGCGAAGGTTATCTCTCAAGAGGGGAGGGATTTTAGGTCGGACCGATTCAATAACAACCAACCTCGAAGAGACTTCGCTGGATAATTAGGATCTGCCAACACCCAGGCGATTAATGCCATGTTCTAAGAGCCAGTACACAAGGTACTAGAAAAGATTAAGAATGAGCCATTCTTCAGATGGCCCAATAAGATGGTGGGAAATCCCATGAATCGTAACCAGAGCCTTTACTGTCACTACCACCGAGGACTGCAGAAACTTGTGGAACCATTTGAACCAGTTGGTCCAAGAAGGGAAGTTGAAGCAACTCTTGTATCACTCTAGTGGCCAAGGGAGCCAGACAAATCCGGAACCCCGGAGAGATGCTCCTTCAAGACCTCTTTTAGGCACGATAAACGTCATTTTCACCGCCCTAGGGAGGACTAGTTCTTGTCCCTCTAAAGTGATGTCTGTGGCTCCGTCGGCCGCCGAGGGCGCTAGTCTGACACCAAAGAGGGCTAGACTGAATGTCTAACCGGCACTAAGCTTTTCGGAAGTGGATAAGATTGGAACCATACAACCCCATGATGACGCTTTGGTGGTCACGCTTAGAATTAGGGAGTACGACGTGAAAAAGGTCATGGTAGACGATGGTAGTGGCACTGAGATCATCTACCCCGACCTATACAAGGGGATGAACTTGAAACCCGAGGACCTGACGGCCTATGATTCACCTCTGTTAACCTTCAATGGGCAGGTTGTTGTTCCAACGGGCTAGATCAGATTACCCAAGCAGGCCGGTCCGGAAATAGTGGAGGTGAATTTCATCGTGGTGGACTCTTATTCCCCCTACACGGCCATTGTGGGCAGGCCCTAGCTCCATGCCCTAGGAGTCGTCTCTTCCACTTTGCATCAAAAGGTGAAATATTTGTCGGACGGCCAAGTTAGAGAGATTGTGGGAAATCAATCCACGGCTAGGCAATGCTTGGTGGCCACCATCTCGCGTCGACCCGAAGCCGAGTCGTCGGCCTCCAATGAAAGGGGCTTATAGCAATTAAGAACTCCGGTGTCGCCTGCCAACGGATCGGACGAGGAGGTGAAATGCGAGGACTTGGAAATAGTTGTCATTGATAAGGATCTGGAGAAGTTCTTTCGGATCGGGGCTCAGCTGCCTCCCTTAGAGAAGGAAGAGCTGGTGGAGTTTCTTAGAAAAAATGTTGATGTATTCGCGTGGAATGCTTACGAGACCCCGAGGGTGGATCCGAAATTCATCTGCCATCACTTAAATGTAAATCCATCCGTCATTCCCAGAAAGCAGCCTCCTCGGCGCCCGTCCAAGGAACATGTAGATGCGGTCAGAGATGAGGTGATGAAACTAAAGCAAGCAGGGGCTATCAAGGAAGTTTTCTACCTAGAATGGCTGGCTAATACTGTGGTAGTGAAGAAGAAGAGCGAGAAGTGGCGAGTTTGTGTGGACTTCACGGATCTGAATAAGGCTTGCCCAAAAGATCCCTTCCCTATGCCTCAAATAGATCAGTTGGTGGACGCAACGGTGGGACATCCTCGGATGAGCTTCTTGGACGCCTTTCAGGGATACCATCAGATACCATTAGCTTTGGACAATCAAGAGAAGACAACTTTCGTCACTCCCATCAGAAACTACCATTAGATGATATGGTAGTAAAGAGTAAAGTGGTGTCCGAGCACGAGAGAGACCTCGGAGATACCTTTGAAACTCTGAGGAAACACAGGTTACATCTCAACGCTTCCAAATGTTCATTTGGGGTAGGATCAGGCAAATTCTTGGGCTATATGATAACCCACAGGGGAATTGAGGTCAGCCCCGATCAAATCAGAGCCGTCAACAGCCTACAACCACCTTGGAATCCCAAAGAGGTCCAAAGTCTTACCAGAATGATTACTGCCTTAAACTGTTTTATTCCCCGGTCAGCGGATAAGTGCAGACTCTTCTTCCTCTTGATGAATAAATGGAAGGGATTTGAATGGACCGAGGAGTGTGCTTTGGCCTTCCAGCAACTTAAAGAATATCTATCTCGGCATCGATCATGTCCAGTCCTAAGGTCGATGAAGTCCTGTTCGCCTATATCGCTGTGGCCCCTCATGCGGTAAGCCTAATACTAATACGAGTGGACAACGGCGTACAACGACCGGTTTATTATGTAAGCAAATCGTTGCATGAAGCCGATGTTCGTTATTTACCACTAGAGAAGGCTATCCTAGTGGTGGTTCAAGCTACACAAAAGCTTCCTCATTACTTCCAGGCACATACAATTATCGTTCTAACCCAGTTCTCGCTCAAATCCATACTTCAGAGTGCTGATTATACAGGGAGAATTGCTAAGTGGGGTACGATCCTGGGGGTTTTTGACATCAAGTACATGCCTCGTACCTCTGTCAAGGGCCAAGTCCTCACAGATTTGGTGGCTGAATTTGCTGAACCATCGTTAGGAGAAGTAACAGAGACACAAGACATGGATGAAAAATTGGTTGGTACAATCTCCCTACAAGAACCTACATGTTGGGAAGTATATGTTGATGGTGCAGCGAACCAAAGGGGCTCCGGAGTAGGGCTAGTTCTGATTTCCCCTGAAAGGATTACCATCAAAAAATCACTCAGATTGGGCTTCTCAGCCACGAATAATGAATCTGAGTATGAGGCCCTGCTGGAGGGGATGTCCATGGTTCAAAAACTGGGCGGAAAAGTAGTGAACATGTTCTCGGACTCAAGATTAGTCGTCGGCCAGGTGAACGGGGAATTAGAAGCAAGAGACGAAAGAATGCAAGGATACCTAAGCCAAATTAGGTACCTACAGTCACATTTCAATTCCTTCAGTCTACTGCATATCCCTAGAAGTGGGAACACACATGCTGACTCTTTGGCCACACTTACCACCTCCTCAGCCCAAAATTTACTTCGAATTATTCTTATAGAAGACTTGTGCAAACCCTCAGTGATAAGGAGAGACTTGCTCTGCGTACACCCTGAGGCCTCAGAACTAATCCTGGAAGAGTTACACGAAGGGATTTATGGAAGCCACACTGGAGGCAGGTCTTTATTTCATAGGGCCATCATGTAAGGCTACTGGTGGCCTAACATGCAGAAAGAAGCACACAAATATGTGAGGAAGTGTGATCAATGCCAAAGGTTTGTGCCAAACATACATCAACCGGGAGGGATCCTCAATCCGTTGACCAGCCCCTGGCCATTTGCTCAATGGGGCTTGGATATTGTCGAGTCCTTTCCCAAGGTAGCAGGAAACAAGAGATATCTGCAAGTCAGTACCGACTAATTTACTAAATGGGTTGAAGCTGAACCTTTAGCGAACATCAGAGATATGGACGCTAAGAAATTTTTCTGAAAGAACATTGTTACCCGGTTCGGGGTCCTTCACACTCTCATCTCGGACAATGGTCTTCAGTTTGATAGTAAGGTCTTCAGAAGATACTGTTGTGAGTTGGGAATTACGATTAGATACTCTACCCCAGCTTATCCCCAAAGGAATGGGCAAGCCGAGGCTATTAACAAGGTCATAGTGAACGGACTTAAGAAGATGTTAGATGATGCGAAGGGAAGATGGGTGGAAGAACTGCCACATGTCCTGTGGGTGAATCGAACCATGAAAGCTCGAAAATGTGTTAAATAACACAAGAGCTGTTTAGACCCCCAATTCAAAGTTACGGTTTGGTTAATTTTACACTAACTTAATACTAACTGTGGAATAGTGTAAACACAAGCATATAAGCGAAAGAGCTACTCTAATCCATATTTAAAGCAACACAGTAGTAAAATGAAATGAACAAGAGTAGGGAAGAGAGATGCAAACATAGATAACACGCCGATGTGTTATCGAAGAGGAAATCGAAGAATTCGGTGAAAAACCTCTCCGCTGCCCTCCAAGCGATAATCGATCCACTAGACAATCAGTTGGGATACATGGGTTAGGAAGAGACCCTCCAAGCCTAATCTACCCGATGTACCTAAGCCCTCCAAGCTCCTACTCCAACAAGGCTTATCGGAACCGTGTCTTGTCTTGCTCTCCGGATCCCGCAACAAGCTCCATGTTGCATCTGCCATTCTTGGCTTCTTCCAATGCTTCCCAGCAGCACCAAATTATCACTTGACACTCTGAAAGGGTGTGGTAAGTGTTTGGGCTATTAACCTCTCAATGATATGGAAATGGAGAGGTAGGAGATGAGGAAATTCCACAAACAAATGTGTAGAGAATTGTTGGTATAACAATTTCTAACTCTCAAGTGTTTTACTAGGGTTTTCTCTCAGAGGCTCTCCTTATCATTTGTGGGTAATGTGGGTATATATAGTGTGGGTGCAGAAAGTGTGTATCAGATAGTACAGTCTGGCAGAACAGAATGTCTCGCGAGTGTCTCGTGGGAAGGCCTTATCCGCGAGATACTCGCGAGACACAGCTGTCTCCATCTGTACTGACTCTTCGCATTCCAGTCATGTGCAGGGCACATGCATCCTCTCGCGGGAAGCTTAGTCGCGAGATACCCGTGAAAACCTTCTTTGCTTCAATTGCTTGAGTCTTCACACTCTCTCTCACTATCACACAACCCTTACAATAAATTCCTACAACAAATACATGGTACATAAAATTGAATAAAATTACAATCAAATTTGGCACGGAATAAAAGCCAACAAAATACATATTTGAAAATCACAACTTTACAATCTCCCCTTTCGGCTATTCCGTGACAAAACCCTAAAACAGACTCTAGACTTAAACGTGAGTTTGGGAACAATGACAAAACTCACTCACACCTAATCTAGAAACTATGAAGCACTTGCACGTTTATACCTGTAACCTGAAACACTTGCACACAAACAAAACTTTCATTAAACTTATGATAAGTTGAACACAAGGTATGTATAAGAGCAAGTATAGTGTGACCAAGTTTGTAAACATTTGATAACATGTATACACAAAGCTTGATCAAATAAGGGCAGTCATTAAAGAATGACTCCAATGAACATATAACACGTAAATGTTCATCCGGACATGTAAAAAGAAGCAATCACATATGATTACTTGCATGTCCAATCACACGACTAATGCAAAATACACGAAGTATATGCATCTAGGAACAATCCTATTAGGGCACAAGTGTGAAGTACTCAAGACATATTAGTAATATCTAAAAGTACAAAGAAAATGCTACAAAAGCATTGAGATAGTCACAAAAACATACTGAATATAAACTTAAACATTTAAAAGCAAAGTGTACTGAAGTTTTAAACAAAAACCAGTAAAAACATAGACATGAACTAGCAGTTATAACAGCTAAAAGATAAACAAAGGTATAAACCGATAACCAATAAAACCAATGTTTCTAAGCCTGAACTATGCTCCCCCTCAAAATTTTCTCCCCCTTTTTGACCGGAATGGCCAAAGGGCTAGAACTGGTCGGACTCGGAGTCTGAACCATGGGTGACAGATAAATCATCGACCTGAGATGATAAGGCTATGATTTGACCCTAGACATAAGCAAACTGGTCCGCTGTGTGCCGCATATGGGAATCTAGCATAGTGTACATCTGCTCTACTCTGTCAAGAAGACGGTCGAGTCTGTCTGGTCCTCGGGCTGGTGCTGAGGATGATGGCTGAGCTGATGTTTCTAAAGTAGAAGTGAATCTATCAATCTCCTCCTTTGTATCTCCACCCTCGTCCGCAACACGATCTTGTGGTATTGTATGCACACCTGTTTTGGAGCCTTTGATGTGGGTTGTGCTCTTGGTGACTGTGTGTACACTAATGGGATAGTCCCTCTGAACTACTATCAGACCACTCGAGAGTTTGAGCCTTGTCTGTGCAATTAGGCCCATAATGAGAGTGGGGAAGGGCATGATAGTCCTGGAGTTTTGCTTTGTAATGCTCTTTGTCAATACATGGAAAATGTGTCCACAAATGTCAATTTCTTTGTGGGTGAAGAGATCGTACAGAAACTTTGTCCTTGGAGCTGATAATGTAGTGAGGTTGGTGACCGGGTACAAGTTATGAATCATCACATGTGCCAATGTCCTCATTTCCGGTGAAAATGGTATTGTGTTCATGGATGACTTCTTCGGTGTACCCCCAAGTAATTTCACCATTTTTTCAGTCGATCCCAATCTGTCTTTATATTGGACTGAGATTTGCTGAAAGGGAGGACGAATCTCCAAAAATTCTTGAATGCTATCCCTTGTGATCACAAATTCTTTGTGCCTCACCCAACATTCTATGCGGTCTCCTACTACAGCAGCATTGGAGAAAAATTCCTTTATGATCTCTGAATATACAATCCCAATCAAGTTCAACAGTTTGGTCCAAGTCCTTTCTTTGAACACCTCAGGGATGAAAGTGTCCTCAAGGGATTCCAACTGAACTACCATTTCCATGACAATGGTGGCTTTGTTGTAACAGTCATTGTACTTCATGTCAGCTTCAGCAGACTTGAAGTGATCAGAATCACTGCGTGCACGTTTGGAAGTTGATTTCTTGATGGCTGCATGCTTAGTAGGAGCCATCTGTGCAAAGGAACACACAAACAGAAAAGAGGCAAGTGTGGAAACACAAAACAGAACACAAAACTTGATTAGTTTCAAGTTAGTTCAAAGTACAAGTAAAAACAACCTAAAACAGAGCATAACCAACTCAAAACAGAGTAAATAAACTCAAACAACATGCTAAAGATATTAACCAATTAAGCATAAGTATAATGCATGAATAAGCAACTGTCCATGTATGTGTTTGTGCTGAGTATGTGCTGATGCATGTGTGTGCAGCATGTGATGCATGGAGATGCATCAGGAGATGCATGAGGTGTGCCTAGAGGGCCCTAGTGTGTGCAACATGGGCAAAGTGTGTGAAACACATACTTATATGTCAAAACAAGTGATAACAAGGTCAAACCAATGTAAACTCAGAAATTGGAATTCACTTGAATCCACTTTAGCACAAAAATGTCACTGGGACATTTTGGCAAACACCGGGTATGCAACAATGAACATCACAAATGAACAATGCATGAACATAAGGAAAAATGCCTCAATACAGGAATAAAATGCCACACAGGGCCAACACAGATACACAAAAACCAAATGGGATTCAGCCCAATCAAGTTTTTGGAAAAATTTTCACAAAAATTAAGAATCCCAACCCATTTTCGAAAAATCCCCAATTTGGATAACCCTAACTAATTTTCTGCATAATCTATGACAAATAGAAGGAAAAATGTGTTAGAAAAACATACCTTGAAGTTAAAAACGCAGAAAACAAGCTTGGAATTGAAGGGGTTTGAGTGAAAAATGGTTTTGGGTTGAGAGTGGTTCGAGTGAGGTAATGCGAGGGAAGTTATGAGTTTTGAAAGGATATCACATCTGCTACATAAAAACTAAAAACTCGCATTTTTCTCGAGTTAGAGAGTAGCGACACAATCGCGAAACAGTCGCAAAAAGGACCATTGAAGCTCAAAAGCTTTTGCGAGAAGCTGTTGGTCGCGAATAAGGCGTGAGACAGTCGCGAAACTCTTTGTGTGATTTTGTGAAAAATCCAGTTTTTGCCTAAAAATCATTTCGCGAGAAGTTTTTAGTCGCGAAGTACTCGCGAGGCAATAGCGAGAGTTTCTGTATGAAAATGTGACTTTTTAATTTCCCTCAAGCAAATTTCATGAGAAGCTCTAAGTAGCGAGATACTCGCAAAAATGCCTCTGAACCAGTTTTTGAAGAAAAACACAAAATTGCATTTTGAACAAAAACTAAAGACACAAAAGTATCAAAATCACTTTCAAAAACTTATAAAACACTCAAAAATCTTTTTGGGTTTGATCGACAAGAAATTGAGCATACACATCACATTTGAACATGTACAATCACACAAATGAGATAAACATTATCTGAACAAAGTCTTGTGTGTTGTGTGTGAGTATCAAATGTGGTAATAGTCCATAGACGAGAGTGAAGCTTCAATGATCAATTCAATCAAGTCATACACAGCTGGTACGAAATCAAGTGGACAATCTCAATTATAGAGATGAACATATATGACCTCCCACAAGAAAATGATTACAAAATTTAGAATCTTTTCATTTGGCTTCTATATAAGTCATACCAATTAATCCTTTTTGGATAAAACATCTCATTTTGAGAACGGTGCTTGAAATTTTAAATATTCCAACATTGAGAGTTAGCCTTTGGCTTTTTGAGCACTATACAATTCAGTATAAAAGTCGCTTTCCCTTTTTCCTAGTCAAATACTAGTATGTGTGACAGGCTTTTGCAGCTCATAATCTCTTTTTCATTTTGAGATTTACATTTGGTGAGCTCTAAAGCAAAAACATAAAATAAAGTGGGAAGAGATATAGACACAAATCTATGCATGTTTCAAGACCATCAAGACTATTAACCAATCATTCATGACAAGCTTGAAGATCTATTTACAACAATCACACATAGTTTTCAAGATTTCTCCCACAAAGATATATGTGCATACAGAACAAGCTAAGCTCGTAAATGCACTACACCATTAATACGAAGGTACTAGGCCAAACTCCCATGTGATATACACAACACAAGCGATCAAACTTTTTGAAAATTTTTTTTTTTAAATTTTTTTTATGGGTTTTTGAATTTTTGAACACACTCAAAAACAGAAAAAATAAAGTAAGATCAACAAACACAAGTATAAAACAAAAACTTGTAAAAGAAACACATGCTTTAAGCAAAAAGCAATGCATAATATGATGCATGAACCTATGATCCTAAACATTGGAAGTATTGATGCATGGACATAGGAGGTGATCATGTATGAGTACCCTTTTTCACCCACACATCACGTGCGTTTGAGGTGATATTCCTATAGGATTAGGTACAAGAGTTAGGACTTTCAAACTTTCTAGTGAAGCTTTCCAAGCAGTTGGTGAATGCACCAATCATCTTCATCACGTCCATCATTCCGGGATCACCATTTCGACCTCTTGATGGCTCAACAACCTAAGTCCTCTTGTCATTCCTTGGTCCTCTTGACCTTTGATCACTAGCATTCCTCAATGCTCTCAGCTTATGACAATTTGGTCGGGTGTGCCCTTGAAGTCTGCAGTGATGACACACATGATTCGATCTAGGACCTCTTTGTGATCGTGGAAGAGATTTTGCTCTGGCTTCAAACCTGACCACATATTGATTACGGGGCTTGTTCAACACCCGCTGGTCAGCCACATTCTTCTTCTTCTCAACTTTTGTCTTCTCCACAGTAGGAGCAACTGCAATTTGTTCTTTGGCTTTCACAAACTTTACTTCTTTGGAGATATTCACAGCTGAACTACTTTCTCCGATGTATCCTAATCCGGTTTTTATCAGAGAAGGATTTTTTTATAAGAAAGGACATCATCAAGCTTCTTTGTGGATACTCACTCTACCTTGGCATTTGCTTGAACCACCTCAAGCTCAAGAAATTTTATCTTTGAGTAGGCTTCGGTCAGTTTTCCATTCAACGTCTCTATTTCACATTTGGCCTCCTTATAGCACACTAGAAGACTCTTATAGTCCTCCTCTGCCTTCTTCATCTTTTTCACAGCTGCCTTGGCCACCCTTGCATATTCTCCAGACTTTTCAAGAAGTGAATTGTAGTTCTCTTGAAGACCAGCTGTATCTTCATCTTCTTTAGCATCTAATTCTTCTACAATTCCCATGGATTCCTCACCACTATGCTCTCCAAGTTCTTGCACAAGAAAATTCAAGTCCTCCGAAGACTCAACATGAGCAATAGTCATAAATGCTGAGAAATTCCCTTCTTCATCACAGCTCGCTTCCGAATCGGAGTTTAAAAAATCCGAATCACTTAGGGTTGTGGCATATGCCTTGCCCTTCCCTCTCAAATAGTTAGGACACTCCTTCTTGAGATGCCCATGACCATTGCATTCGAAACATACAATTCCTTGAGGGGATTGAAACTCCTTCCCATCTTTCATCTTGAACTCCTTCCTATCACCCTTGGAGGAAAAGAACTTTCCTTTGCTGAAGGGCTTCCCACTGTTTTTCATTTTCAAAAATTTTCGGAAGTTCTTTGCAAGGAATGCTACGTCCTTCTCTACATCATCCTCTTTGGTAGAGTTGTCCATTCTCTCGGTGATGGTATTAAGAGCAAGAGATTTGCTCGGTTTATGAGAAGGCAATCCCAGCTCGTATGTTTGGAGAGATCCAATTAACTCTTGGATTTTGATCTCATCCAAGTCTTTACTTTTCTATATAGCTGTGACTTTTGCTCGGAAGCTCTCTGGCAATGATCGAAGGATTTTCCTTACTACCTTTGAGTTCTCCGTTTTCTCACCCAAGTTGAACTTGCCAATAACCACTTCATTCAGCTTACTGTAGAAAGAGTCAAATGACTCATCCTCACTCATTTTCAGCTCCTCAAATCTGGTGGTTAGCATCTGCAACTTTGTATCCTTTACTTTCTTTGTTCCTTCATATGTGGTCTCCAATATCTCACAAGCTTCTTTAGCTATTGTTACGTGGGAAATCCTGTGAAATTCATTTGGAGAAACACCACAAAAAATTGCATTCAAAGCTTTACTGTTAGTGTTAGCTGTCGCAAGTGCTGCCTTATCCCAAGTGGATTTAGCAGCCTCCGGTCTAGTCCATCCTACTTCTACCGCATCCCAAACAGTATCATCAATAGAACACAAGAATGCCCTCATTCGGACTTTCCAAAAAGCATAGTTATTACCATAAAAAAATGGTGGAACATTCAAAGATTGAGACCGGTGCATCTCAATATGGGGTCAAAGATCGCATTAAGGTGTTTAAACCACAATGAGTGCACCCGCTCTAATACCAATTGAAAGCTCGAAAATGTGTTAAATAACACAAGAGCTGTTTAGACCCCCAATTCAAAGTTACGGCTTGATTGATTTTACACTAACTTAATACTAAGTGTGGAATAGTGTAAACACAAGCATACAAGCGAGAGAGCTACTCTAATCCATATTTTAAGCAACACAGTAGTAAAATGAAATGAACAAGAGTAGGGAAGAGAGA
>JARYZH020002121.1:0-18429 GCA_030021035.2 Notholithocarpus densiflorus | reverse complement strand
GACCTGCTAAGATAGTTCTATTGGGATTTAAATCCTGTGTATTGTAACGTGTATATAATTAGCACACATGATTAAAAAAAAAATTTTGTTCAAAGGGTTAATATATATTTATATATATATATATAAAATATATATTTATAAAAATCAATTCAAGGGTTATTAAAAGTGAATTTAACTTTTAATCTCAACTATTTAAAGTACAATACTATTGCAGGTCTGAATTTCAATCACTTGTGGTGCACTCATTTTGTCTTGTAAGGATTTTTTTTTTTTTTTTTGAGAAATAATTACAACATGCTACTAATTCTGCAGCTTAAACTCTTTCCCCCCTAGACCCCCAAACACTTTGTACATGAGGAGGTGCCAATTAAGGACTTAGGATAATGTATTGTTGCACTTATTTTATATGTCCGTTATTTTACGATCATTTTCATATATTAAAATGTGGACATTTTTACATCAATTATGAAAATAAATGTAAAATAGTAGATGTAAACAAGAATCAGAGATAGTTTTCCTTTGTTGGAGTCTAATAGAAGGGTTTTATTTCAATTCATTTTTATTTTATTAAAGTTTTTTAGAAGAATTCTTTATTTACTTAGATACACACTTTGGTGTATAGAATATGGACTTCCTTTGTATTTTATTTTATTAAATGTAATAATCAAGTGGTTTTTAACTTGCCAAAGGCCTTATAGCTAAATTGACACCTCTCCATACACAAAGTGCTTGGGGGTTTAGGGGGGAAAATGGTTCGAGCTGCGCGGTTAGCAGCATGTTGTAATTATCTCTAAAAAAGAAGAAGTGGTTTTTAACCATATATATCACCCGTACATTAATGTAACTCAAGTATTAAGTTGGTGATTAAATTTTTCATTGGAATAATTGATTCCTAGATATTGGGTTTGTGACAAATTAAACTCCAACTTGATACTTGAGTTTGGTTTAGAAGCTACTCGAAGATAATAAGGGATTTAATATGCTGAAGCCCTGAAAAATGATGAACTGATGATCTTTTACCATATCTTTTGCACAAAAGTGGATTCTAAGTAAAACTTGTTTAATTTGAAAGGAGACATTTGGATCTTCAAAAAACACATAAATTTGACCCAATTTGTGTTTAGAATGAATGAGATATAGTCATTCAAAGTTGTCACAATGGTTCTCTTAGAGAGTTTCGCTCAAGCAAAAAAATTGTCACTCGATACATATTGCAGCAAACATTACACTAACCTTGAAGCCATACAAATTAACCTAATGATTCCCTATATAAAACCAACCCTTATTTTTGAAATTGAGAGGAGAGACTAGAGAGGTTGTTGTATCAATGTTAATTACTCTGAGTACAAACTTTTATTGAGTCAAAAGAATTCTAAATTCCTTTTTACAAAGTGTTTTCTCCATATGAGATATTTTTAAGAGTTTCTCCTCGAAGGTGTCATCGTTTGAAGTTTTGGTTGTGGACGAGGTTCACTCATGGAGGAAGTTCATGTGGAAGGATATTAGAACTTCTAGGGTCATTGTGCTGGGAAGGCAAACAAGACGTTTTCAGAGGTTATAATAGGGAGTCTAAATTTACTAATCTGTTGTAAGTAGACTGTTATAATTGTTTATTTTAGTAGATGAACTTATAGCAGAAACTTTCTACCGCTTCAGAACCTCTGAACTCTTCAATATATGAACGCCACCCTTTTGCAAGAATCCCAGTACGTGACTAACTTCAGCAACTTGAAGAAGATGTTGTTGGCTGCAAAGTTCTTCACTTCATCAACAATAAAGATCAAGAAGCACTTGGTTACAAAACCCTAAGGCGCAAACAGTAACTTCTTGTAGAGAGAATAAAATACTAGGTCACTTTCTGCACGTGTTCTCCATGTATAACGGCCTTTAAAATAAGCTTTATATATATCTAGAGTTGTGAGAAAAGAAACCTTACACATACATGTCAGTATGTGCCAAAAATCAAATCTGGAAATTCTGATTTCGTAGATATCGACAGATTTAGCTTCTATTGAGCTTCTGTCGAGCTTCGTTCTTAAGTCTCAATAGATATTGTTTTTATCGTGGTATCTGTCGAGTTTTAATGAACAACTTTTCTTCACTTGTTTCTTGGTTCAATCTTCATGACTTTAATACATGGCTTGAACAATATGTTTCTTGAAGTACTAAACCCATCCTAGATCTACCCAATTACAAGTAAAGTGCATTTTGTCAAAAGGATTAGCCAATTACATAAAATATGTCCCTAACAGTCCTATATGCCCAAAGGACGCTGGGTAATTCATCTGGCCATATCCCTTTTGCCCCCTCAAGCCGAGTCTTGTTGATCTTTAGCAAGGATCAGTTTGCAACTTCAGCTTGTCTGTTAGCTTGCGGGTGGGAAGGTGAGGAGTAGTGATTCCTGATCCTTAACTGCTCGCAAAACTCTCTAAAAGGTGTATTGTCAAACTGGTGTCTGTTGTCTGAGACGAGCACCCTGGGATTCTGAAGCGGTAGATAATGTTTTTCTAGACAAAGCTTCTGACGTTCCGTTTGGTAATTTTTGCCAATGGCTCTGCTTCCACCAATTTGGTAAAATAATCAAGCCCTACCACCAAGGACTTCATTTGTCTTGTCCCCATGGGAAAGGGACCAAGGAAGTCCAACCCCCACTGAGCAAAGGGCCAAGGGGCCACTATTGGGGTGAGGTACTCTGATGGTTGTCTGGGCATGTTACTGTAGCATTGACACTTATCGCATACTCTGACATAGGCTTTGGCGTCTGCTTGCATGGATGACCAGTAATATCTTACATGGACTATCTTGTAAACGAGGGATCTAACCCCTAAATGATTTCCACAGGCTCCTTCATGAACGTCCCTTAAGATGTAATAGGACTCGACCGGAGTTAAACACCTTAAATAGGGCTGAGAGAAACCCCTTTTATACAACACCTCATCCATAAGGACGAACTTCGTTACTCTAACCGTTAGCTTCCTTGCTTCTTCTTTATCCTGCGAGAGGAGCCCATCTTTGAGATAAGACACGATTGGAGTGATCCATTTAGCTACTCCATCTCTGATTCACTTTTACTTGGGATATATTGGACTTTGACTTGATCACCTATTATCTGGTCTGCTGATGTCGTCTTGGCTAAGATGTCAGCTTCTGTATTTTCCTCCTTTGGTATCTGTTGAAACTAGGCTGTTATGAAGCCTTTAATTCATTGTTTAACTTTGTCCAAGTATCTTTTCATCTGTTCTTCCTTAGCTTCACACGTTCCATTCACCTGGCCTATCACTAATTGTGAATCTTCTTGGACGATGACTGAATCCGCTCCAAGTGATTTAGCTAACTCCAAGCCCTGGAGTAGGGCTTCATATTCTGCTTCATTATTGGTTGTTTGAAACTGTAGACGGACTACATACTCCAAATGATTTCCTTCTGGTGAGCGTAAAACTATCATAATTCCTCCTGCATGCTGTGTGGACGAGCCATCTACACGGACGACCCGTTGCTTTGCCCCTGGTCTCCATTTTGCTGCCCATTGTCAGGAGTGAATTCTGCAATGAAGTCTGCAAGGATTTGAGCTTTTATTGTTTTTCTTGATCTGTACCGCACATCAAACTCACTAAGTTCCACTGCCTACTGGATCAGTCATCCAGTGGCCTCCAGCTTGTTCATGGCCTTCTTTAGCTGGTGATTTGTTAGGATGTTGATTATATGAGCTTGAAAATAAAGCCTGAGCTTCCTTGTTGTTGCCACCAATGAAAATGCTAACTTTTCCATTGACGAATATCGTCCTTCAGCTCCCTTTAAAGCTTTACTGATGTAGTAGACAAGCTTCTGTACCTTCCCTTCTTCTTTGATCAAGGCCGAACTCCCCGCATGAGAGGACATCGCTAGGTAGAGATACAACTCTTCACCTGGTTTAGACGGGCTCTGCAACAGAGTTGAAGCGAGATAAGCCTTCAGATATTCAAATGCTTGTTGGCACTCGTCCATCCATTCAAATGCTTTTCTTAATACTTTGAAAAATGGTAAACATTTGTCAGTAGCTTTTGAAACAAACCTGTTAAGGGAAGCTACTCATCTAGTAAGGCTCTGGACATCCTTGACATTCTTCGAGGGCTCCATGTTTAGGATTGCTTGGATTTTTTTTTTTTTTAGGATTTGCTTCAATTCCTCTCTGCGAAACGATAAAACCAAGGAATTTCCCTGATGCAACTCCAAAGGCACATTTCCTCGGATTCAGCTTCATCTTATATCGCCTAAGTGTATCAAAGGTTTCTTGAAGATCGTCCAGATGCTGCGTCTCCCTTGCGCTCTTGACTAGTTTGTCGTCTACATAAACTTCAACGTTTCACCTAATTTGCAGACGAAATATATGATTGACTAGCCTCTGGTAGGTAGCTCCCGCATTTTTCAGACCAAACGGCATCGCTTTGTAACAAAACAAACCTTAACTTGTGATGAAGGATGTTTTCTCCTAGTCTGCCTCGTCCATATTGATCTAGTTGTACTCTGAGAATGCATCCATGAAGCTTAGTAGCTAGTGTCCAGCTGTTGAGTCCAACAACTGATCAATGCGTGGAAGAGGATAGCTATCCTTAGGGCATGCCTTGTTTAAATTGTGAAATCCACACATATTCTCCATTTGCCTTTTTGACTATCACTACATTAGTTAGCCAATCAAGGTAGTAAACTTTGCGAATGAACTCTGCGGTGACTAACTTGAGAACTTCTTCTTTGATGGCATTATCTCGTTCAGGGGCAAACACTCTCTTCTTCTGACGGACGGACTTGTAAGACAGGGACACGTTTAAACGATGAGTAATCACACTTGGATTAATCCCAGACATGTCTTCATGACTACAAGCAAAAACATCTGTGCTCTTTTTGAGGAACCCAACGAGATCCTGCTTCGTCTTCTCCCCCATACTTGTCCCAATCCTGGTGAACCTCTCCGAGTTGGACTCGTCCAAGGGTACATCTTCTAATACCTCAATCAGCTCAGCTAATGTTCTTCTCTCTTCAATGTTCATTGTCTGTATCTGCTCGTCCATGGCCAACATTGCTAAGTAACACTCTCTAGTGGTCAATTGGTCTCCTTGTACTTCCCCAATGCCATACTCCGTTGGGAACTTGACAGACAAGTGGTAGGTGGACGTTGTAGCCTTCCAACTATTCAAAGTTGGTCGTCCAATGATGGCATTGTACAAGGATGAACAATCTACAACGAGGAAATTCACTTCCTTATTGATTTGCCGTGGGTAAGAACCAACCACGACTGGCAAAGAGATGGTGCCTATTGGCAGAACCTTCATTCCTCCAAACCCGATCAATGGCACACTCATTGGTCGAAGTAATTCCTTGTTAATCCTTATTTGCTGGAAGGCTGGATAGTAGAGGATGTCTGTTAAACTCCCATTGTTTGTTAACATCCTTCTAGTTGTATAATTTGCAATCGCCAAGGTAATAACAATTGCATCGTCATGAGGATGGTGTGGTTGTCTTGCATTTTCGTCTATGAAAATAATGGCCGGTTCAACTTCTTTGATCATCTTTGGTGGTTGTCCAGATATCTGAACATTCTAGACTTCTTGCAGGTAGGGATGGCAATTTATGCCCGACCCGCGGATACCCGGCCTGACCCGACCCTAATGGGCCGGGTTTTACCCGGTCCGATTAAAAATAGGGTCAGGTTTGGATTTAAAAAAAAAAAATCCGAAGCGGGTCCGGGTTTTTACAAAAACCCGGCCCGAACCTGGACCAGACCCGACCCGCTTAAAATGAAAATTACCAAAAAACCCTAGTGTATATATATAAACTTATAAACCCTAACTTATTCTCTCATTTCACTCAGCCAACTATCCAGCCGCCCCTCCCACTCTCACTCACTCTCCTCTCATGTCAGCTGCCCCTCTCTCACTGAACAAAAGCTAATGGCGAACTCAGTAAGGAAATATTGGATTTGATGGACACAAATTTATTGACTATATTTAATGTGAAAAGCCATTTGCAGGTATAAGTTTTTTCTTTAAGAACTTTCAGATTGCATTTTGAAAATCCTTTTTATAATATACTTATGCAAACATTACTCCATTTCTTTTACATCTGTATTGCAGAAATATCGAACTGCTGTGCACATGCCAGACTACTCTGTAGAGGGTATATCTTCTTGAATATTTACTTTTGTTATTAAAAGTGGAAGTTATAGAATTTCTAGTTTAGTGATAGCTGAAGCCAACGACCACAAAGACGGTGACTTACGGCAATGGTTCTTAATGTTCTTCTTCCATTTTTTTCTTTATTTGATTAGTGGGTTTGGGGATTTAGATTCTCTTTGTTTAACCTGTGGGTTTGGGGATTTAGATTTGGGCTTGTTTTAGATTTTGATTTCAAATGTATTTGATTTCTGTGAATAGTTTGATTTTAGCTAGAATAGGTGCTGATCAAGAGGCAGATTTCCTTTTGTTTTCCAGTCCGCCTGTGGACTTGCTTAATACCTTAGAGGATGACTGTAATGGAGTTTATTTCAACAGACTTTGTACTGATTTGGATGTAGTTGTTTAGTTTAATGATATTATCGTTTTTAACCAAAAAAAAAAAATAGTTTGATTTCAAATGTATTTGGTATTTTGTTGTTTGTGCTGCTGTGATGCTTTTTTCTCAGGAAAACATATTTTTTTTTTTTTTTTTTGTTGACCACGGATTGGGCCACTATTTGGCTGAAGATTGGGCCCTGAAGTCGCCTGGCTGGGCGGGGCCCGTGGGGCCCGCGGGACTCGGCGGGGCGGGTCTGGGGCCCGAGAAAAAAATCCGTTTAATAAACGGGTCGGGTTCGGGTCACGAGTCCTGGCCCGCGGGTCGGGTCCAGGTATTAAAAAATCCGGCCCGAACCCGACCCGTTGCCATTCCTACTTGCAGGTAGGTCTTCTTGGCTTTGGATGAGGTTCTTATTGATGTGCCTCCTATAATGATCCTTATTTCTCCAAGCGGTTGGCGTGCTAGTTCTTCTGCTTTACACTTCATTGGCTGTCTCTCATCCTTGTAGTCTCGCCCAAGAAATTTTTTTTAACTTTTCTTGCTTAACGAGAGCCTCAATTTGCTGCTTCAAGTCATAGCATTCGTTCGTATCATGTCCACGGTCACAGTGAAAACGACAGTACTTGCTTTTGTTCCGCTTGCTAGGATCTCCTTTCATCCTCTCGAGCCATTTCAAGGATGGATCGTCTTTGATCTGCATCAGCACTTAGTTAAGTGGAGTATTCAAGGGAGTGTAGTTAGAGTATCTTCCCGAGGATGCCCTTGCTTTCTTGCAGTTGCGATCCCTTTTCTCTCCTACTTTGGCTTTCTTTGGATTAGGATCTTGCTCTAGATGGTGTATATAACAATTTTCCAGTCGTTCACCTTTTTTCTTTTTTTAGCAATAGTCGTATCTTCTGCGTTCATGAAACTTTGGGTTGAATGTATCAACTCAGCCATCGTCTGTGGCTCCTGATCATATAGCTTATGGATGAACAAATCTAAACTAATTCCATTGTACAAAGCTGCCAAGAGGATCTTTTCATCCATCTCATCCACCAATAGGGCTTCTCTGTTAAATCGGCTAATAAAAGAATGTAGGTTCTCGTTCTTTCCTTGCTCTATGCTAAGCAAACTAGACGGGGAACGCTTTTGCCTCTGACCTCCAACAAAGTTGTTAACAAACAACTTGCTTAACACTTGAAACGAGGTTATGGTGTTTGGTGGTAACTTACCAAACTATACCCTGGCCGGGCCTTTTAATGTGGTAGGAAATTCTCTACACATGATTTCATCCGGTTCACCTTGAAGATGCATGGTTGTCTTGAACGTGGCAATGTGATCACAAGGATCACGCTTCCCATCATATGAGTCTAGGGTAGGCATTTTGAACTAGGAAGGCAAGGGGTGACCCGTGATGGACGCAATGAAGGGGGAATTAGTCATTTGGACGAGGTCATCCACATGATTTGCTCTCCTCATGGAATCTTTTATTTTTTCTATGGCTCTTTTCATCTGATCCATCTCCCTCCCCAAATGTGGTACCCTACAAGTAATGGTACCTTTGGACTGATCTCCTTCAGCATTGTTCTCAGCCTCTTCATTTTCTGAATTTTGTCCCTGTTCTTCACCACATCGATGCTGACGTTGTCTATTAACTTCTCTAGTTAACTCCTAGTTCTGTTGCGTCAATTCTGCCATCACAGCTGCCATGGACTGCAACTGTTGTTGGACGGTCATCGGGGGTGCTAGTGCATGGTTTGGGTGACTGGAGGCGTTCTCACTCTCCTAGTGTCCTGGACTGGTGGCCATTGACCTAGTCTGAACCATGAAGCATTTTTGTCTTGGAAAGCAAAGAAATTAACAGTTAGAAACTTTTTCACGTTCCCACAGACGGCGCCAACTGATGATGCACGAAAATTAGTAGGCTGGAATGTTTTGGGCTATGGTGATGGCTGTAGGTCCTGAAAAGAAAGAAAGAAAGAACTATCAAGGGTGACTGGTGCAACCCGACCAAGGACCCTCCGACGGTTAAGTTAGTTTTCTCTCTAGAACACAAGGATGAGAAATAGTGAATGGTGAAAAAGTTACCTCGGGTGAATGAGACTTGTTATAAGGAGTTTGAAGTGGATCTACTTGTTCAAATCTACCACCATTATGGAGAATGTGAGTAGTTAATGGAGAAAGTGGATAAATAGGATACGTGGAGCGGATTACGAGAAATTTTCTCCACGTTTTAAGTGTAGCACATCATAGTCAGATCATAAAAATTTTTATGAGAAGTTCTTGTAAGATTCACCGAGTGTTATCTGGTCGTCCATACCTTGGTTGTCCATGTCTTTGTGCTATGGACGACTTTCCTAGAAGTAGATGATCTTATTGTTATTGTAAAGGAACCTGTATTGTTCCTACATGCGATGTCATTGCTTGTTATCTCTTTCGGCCTTCTTGGATGTGGTCAAGTTATGGATACGATGACCGTGGACGACTACTGTGGACACAATCTGAACTTGGGTCCCCACCAAGATATGACTGGACACTTCCTCCCCACTTGGGTCCCCACCAAGGCCAACCCATTTTTCTAATCCATTGAAGTAAACGAACGGCTTGGATGATTTTTTTTTTCTTTTCGTGAATCACGAGGTGCATAAATGAAAGGCTGGGATCGATGAATCAAGTCGGCTTTGGATGGTTTCTCAAAAAAATAGTCGGCTTGAATGACTTTTTTACTGCATAAATTTTAGTTGTGCTGAGTCCGCCGACCGCGCTGCAACTGAAAAGGATCCTCATGTTTTTAATGGGACACAATCCTCTAATTAAGACTGCTATAAATTTCGCTTTAATTAAATTCTGAGATACCTATCTCCCTCTCGCTCTGATAGATTGTGCAGCTTAATTAGCTTCTACGCTAAGCCCCGTCTTCTAAATTCATCAACAAATTGGAATGGGACGATCTATGCCCAAGCTTTCGTACTCCTCTCCTCAGCGGGTAATAAACAGAACAATAGCTATGGTTAATCTTTTGTTTTGTTTGAATAATTAATACAATCTCTTTCTTACTTGGTAACAGGGAAGAAAAATGCTATTGCATCTTGAAGTTGCTGGAAAGCGTTATATGTACTGGTCCTCGTTGTTTTCTACTTTTTGTATTTAGGAGTAAAACGTAATCGCAGAGGTGGTCGCCGTGTCAAACTACTGGGCGTGCCAACTTTGTCCGTGGTGATAATTTGATAATGGGGGCGAAACCATCGGCCAAATTCTTCTTGAGAAGTTCATGCCATTGTCGATGATACAATGGGCGGCCAATTCGCTGGGGAAGTCGGTTTCGATGTCGCCGGTGATGATGATGGCGGTACCATCAGCGGCAAAATAGCTATGATCCAACTTCACTAGCTGCCACTATGTCTTTTGTATTTGAAATAACAATAGGAGTTCTCAAAAAAAAAAAAAAAAGAAAGTAACAATAGAAGTTTCTAAGTCGAGTTCCCCATATTTGGCGCTGTTTATTTGTTTGTTTATTAGTATTTTTAAGGATAGTTTATTACTTTATTTGATGAGGAAGTAGTAAGTAATTCGTTTTAAAATATTTTTCTAATAATTATAAATAAGTTGTTATTAGAACTTTAATTTGAATGTATTAATAAAATTATTTTATTATTTATCGATAATTTATAACAACATTATTTAAAATTTATTACAATATTATAAAAATATTATTGAGTCTTGTAAATAATATACTTCTCTTATATATTTATAGGGTGTGTGTGAGGTTTTGCAATTTTCTTTTTCCCTGTATTGTGTTGCGAATTCTTGGAATTCTCTGTCTGAATGAGTAATTGGAATTGGGCATATGTGTAATTTCACTATTCTATGAGCTGATCTGATTGGCCAATTCGTTTATCCCATATTCCACGTCTGAATGTTAAACTAGGACACGTTTTATTTTATCTGATCCTAATTGTAGCTTTTTTTTTTTTTTTTGAAATAATTGTATTAATTTATATATTAATGACATGACTTATTTTAAGATGAAATTATAATATTTTCGAAAAATGCTCTACTTAAGCTTTTATTATAGAATCTTTAAAAAATGATGCGATAAATATTTAAATTACTTTTTATAATTATTAAGTTTCAACTACCCATAAATAAATATTTAAATTACTTTTATAATCGGTTATTTTTGCAGTTGTAATTTAATAAACTCAATGGTCAAAGTCAATACAGTTAAAGTTGTCAATATTTTTAAAGAATAATTATTTGATTTACATCGAACTATGTAAGCAATAATGCTACAACGTGTTTCCGTCTTCGGGACAAAAGTAGCAAGACATCATTCAACAAAAAAAAAAAAAAAAGACAAAGTAGCATGACATCACAACGACGACAAAGGGTAAGTTCATTTTGTACGTTATTATCTGTGTCTTTAACGAGGTTCCCAAAAGTTTTAAGAAAAGTCAAGTTACGGGCCCCACAACCTTATGAATCTCTGCCATCAAAAACTCAGTAATACCAGTTTCCACCGAGTCAACTTGGAATTCCAATATCATCATGGGTTTCACGACATAAGCCGTAACTGTGGGAAAGCTCATCATTTACTGAAGTACGTTTGCTTATTCAGTTTTTTTTTTTTTGGGTTGATTTCTTTTTGTAACTATGAATTTATGCGATTTTGATTTGAAACTATGAATTTCTTTTCGGTAGTTATGTGCGTGGAGTTAGTAGAGGCGAAATTGGATCTTATTTGCTAATTTGAATGGCTGACTAAAAGTTGGAAAGATTTGTTTGTTCTACAGAAAATAATTCCATAGAAAAGTCTTCGATTTTCGAAATGTTTCGCTTTTGAATCAAACGGTTACTTTTCAATTCAATTCTTTTTAAGTTTCAATTTTATTATCGATTTTGTTTTTTGGTGTTCAGATACGAGATCGGTCAGAGCAGAAACGTGTTTCTGTGAAGCCATGGCTGTGGCGTGTCTCGATTCTGTGTATGTAACCTGTTATGGTTTTTTTTTTTTTTGGTGGTAGAGATGTGTTTGGTTGGCCCAGAAAACTGTTTGGGAAAAGAAAAGTTTTTGTTTTTGGATCTAGAAAGCACTAGACTTTTATTGAATCTGACTAATTATGACCTCATTTTGTTAGCCTTGTTAGCTAGCAATTACTATAAAATTGGTCTAAATCTGATTGCTTTGCATATTCTGCTGCTTACTTGATGTCAATTTCAATTTTGAAGTTCTTAAAGTTTTTGCATTTCAGATCAAAATATTTTCCTTTTTTAATTATTATTTTTTATTGTAAATGTTTTGATCTGAAATTGTTTGTGTTATTAATCAAGGACTTAAGAATACTGAATTTGATAGTTCTGATATGCCAATGAGGTCTGAAGCAAAGTGTAGTTCCTTCATACTAGTTCCACATGAATGAATATTGTGGTGTGGATCATGTTGTGGTGCTTGTCCCAACTTTCCAATTAAAAATAATAATAATTAAGAGAAATAATTTTGCTTTATCTGGGTGTGCTACCACCAAATCCTCTGTTTCTGTGTGTTAAGGGCAGATGGAGAATGGCTCAACTGTGACATTTTCTATAGACTGTTTATTTTTGGTTCCAATAGAATTGTATTACTCTCTTTTTCCCTATTGAAGGCTGCATTTAGATGGTTATAATTTTGAAAATTACTAGTGTGCATAGTAACTTCATCCATCACAGTTGATTAATCTTGTTTGTTTCTGGATTGAATGCATTTGGTGATCTTCCTTTGCTGAAAAGGCTGTATGATAAATGTTGCAGATCTTGCATGCAGTGAAGACAGAAAAATTCGTACAAGACACTCATCACTTCCAGAATACAACTCTGTGAAACCTCCTGGGATGGGTGTCTCTAATAAACCTCACAGGTGTATCAAGATGAAACCTCCTGCAGGAAGGTATAGTTCTATGTTGGAAAATTTGTGGTAATCTATACTCTACTAATTGCATGTTAATTTTATAAAGGCTTTCTAATAAATCTGTTATTAGGTTCCTATGGTGGAAAGTGGAAACACCTGATGGTCTAGTATTTGAGAGCAATGCTATAGAGTGTTATGGTAAGACTATAGACTTTCCTTCCTCATCCATTAATTTTGATGATCCTCTAAAGATTGTTATTTTGGGACCAAACCATCTCAAAACGACTCTCCCTCATCTTTCCATTAATAGGGGCTACCCCTATCATTAAGCAACCATTTCTGTCCATTGCCAGAAAATTAACATAATTCCCAAGTAAAGCTCTCTTTCAAACACCACCTCATCTTCTAGCTCAAGTTTCATAGAGAAACTGTTTCACTGTTGCTGAGATTTGTTTAGTATTTGATGTTTACTTATTTAGTGGGTTCTTTGCGTTTAGGTTGATTTCTTTTTATAAGTTGAATTTATGCGATTTTGATTTGAAACATGAATTTCTTCTAGGTAGTTATGTGTGGAATTCGTGAACTAAAATTGGATTTTATTAGTTGTTTGAATAGTTGACTAAAGTTAGAAAAGTTTTTTAAGGAAATCCTTGGAATCTCTCCTATATACACGAAATCTGTTTGTTTATACGAAAAATGATTCCGTAGAAAACTTTCAATTTTCGAGAATTGTTACTTTGAATCAAATAAGTCATTTTCAATTAAGTTCTTTTAAAAGGTTTTGTTTTTGTTGCTCGGATCTTATCCCGAGAGAAATGTTTTCTCAAAGCCATGGCTACGGGTGCATCTCAATTCTACAAATGAAATAAAATCTGTTATATGTATTTTCTCTTTTGGCAATTTCATTGTGGTAAAAAGATGTTTTTGGTTGCCCAGAAAATTAGTGGGAAAGTAAATTTTTGTCTTTTTGATAAACAGTAAAATTGTCTTTAGAGTGATACTTGACTTTTATAGAAGAACTAATTACATTCATTTCATTGCATTAGCCTTGATAGATTGCTTATTCATTTCATTTCAAATTTGTCTCTTTACAAGTCTATTCATCCCTTCAATGCCTCTGCTTGAATGAGATTGATTGTGAATCCATAGTTGATTCATCCCTCCGTTACGTTTCTTTCTTGTTCGTCTTCTTTGGGTTGCTTTCTGTGGATTATTTGTGTTTCAGCTTGTTTCCCTGTCACTGTTTTGTTTCTGTTTGAATTTCTGTCCTCTTCTTATTTATATTTGATCTTATTCCTTTGTTTCCCTGTTTATCTGCTCTCTTCATATTTTCTGTTTTCCTTAGTCTTTTGAATCTATTTTTCCTTTTAAATCATGTCAATTCTGTCTTCCCTTTCTGTAGTCTTTTGAATTTCTAATCTCTTTTACATCATGTATTCTGTCTTTACTTACTGTTTGTTCTTGAACCATGTACATCCTTCCAAGATCTTAATATTTTTTCTTAATATCATGTGCTTGTCTGTTTAATATCACTTTGCCATTCTAATATTGTTTTTCCCTTGGTTTGTGTCTGACAGCCACTTTCAGCCTACTCATTATTAAATTTTCTCCTTCAGAATTTTCTTCTTCCTTCTCGTTCTTAGATTTTTTTTTTTTTTTTTTTTTTTGTGTGTGTGTTCAGTCCACCATCAATTTCCCCATGCTTTATCCTGCCTCTGCATTCTGTTCGTGTTCATCCGTTCTGTCCATATTTTCTGTTCTGGTTCACGTTTTAATGTGATGGTCTTTCGTTACTTGCCTGGCCAACATTATATGGATCATCCATTTTACAAAGAGGCTATCATGTCCATGGTGCAAAGTTTGCGGATTGTTGCTTCCACTGCACTGATTCAGCTGAGGATGGATGAAAAGCCTCATTCTGTTTACAGTTTTCTTCAGGGAGTGGTTTAATGATAGCAAAGTTATGACGATCTGGACTAGGTGCGGTTACTGATTTTCTGTCACATTGTGACATGGCAGGCTCTAGTGTTGTCCTTAATCTGTCAGGTACCACGTGGAATGTGCGTCCAAATTTGTCTTCACAACCTTGTATTGATCTGTCTTTTGCTGATGGTGCCACAATGATGGAGTCCTCCCTAGATGGTGCTAATAATTCTATGACACCTGTCAACCTGGCAGTGGTTTTCTTCAGCAACTAACTCCTACATCTTTGGGGATTGCAGTGACTGATGCTAATGTTCATACCACTAGGGATTCCCATTTGGCTTTTAAAAGGGACTATTCGTTGAGTTTTTAAGGGGAGTATTTGGAGTACAGACCATAATTTTTTAAAAAATATATTATAGCCTTTTATTTTGGCACTTATAAAATTTTTTTGATTGTATTTTTCAAAAAGCAAACCTTCTGCTTTGAAATTGATCTGTCTTTTGCTGATGGTGCCACAATGATGGAGTCCTCCCTAGATGGTGCTAATAATTCTATGACACCTGTCAACCTGGCAGTGGTTTTCTTCGTAACCAACTCCTACATCTTTGGGGATTGCAGTGACTGATGCTAATGTTCATACCACTAGGGATTCCCTTTTGGCTTTTAAAAGGGACTATTTCGTTGGAGGTTTTGGGGGGAGTATTTGGAATTTCAGACCATAATTTTTCAAAAAATATATTATAGCCTTTTATTTTGGCACTTATAAAATTTTTTTGATTGTATTTTTCAAAAAGCAAACCTTCTGCTTTGAAATTGTTTAGTATTCTTGATTTCTGACCCAATTTAGGACAAGGAATACTGAATTTGATGGTTCTGATATGCCATGAGATCTGGCTTAAGTGGCACTTCCCTGTACCACAAGAGGAGAGAAGAATTTTTGTTCCTCTTTGGGTGTACTAGCACAACAAATCCTCTGATTCGAGGCTTGGGGAGACTGGCTCAACTGTGGCACATTTTCCTTTGAGCACAATCAATGTTCTTTTATTTTGGTTGCCAAAGAATCACTGAATCCATCATTTTTTTCTATTATTTTTTTAGTGAAGGATTTACATCGGATGATGATAATTGGGACCATCCCATGAGTGCATATGATAGTGACCCATCACAATTTATAAATCTTTTTTGTTCTGGATTCAATGTATTTGGTGATCATTCTTTGCTAATAGGCTGTATGATCTATATTGCAGACCACTTGCATGCCTGGAAGACAAAAAAATTCTTACAAGACTTTCATCGGCCATTGCTGCAGAGTACATGCGCGAGAAAGTCAAACTGGCCCAATTTTTGAGATTGGTATCTCAAGATGAACCCTATTGGAAGGTATTGTTCTATATTGTGGAATTTGTGGTAATCTATACTACTATCATATGTTAGTAAAAACGCTTTAATAATAAATCTATTATCCTTGTAGGTTCCTGTGTTGGAAACACCTTGGTCCAGTATTTGAGCAATGCTATAGCACGTTATGGTAAGACCAGGTTTCCTCCCCCCACCCTTTAATATTGGTGATTCTCTGAAGATTGTTTTTGGGACTTGTGGGCTTTTTAACATTTGCTGCAGTTACTGCCTGAAGCCCTGAAGGCTGACAATCCTTTTATATGGTTCTTTTCATATTGATGATGTGAGATGTTTATAACTACTGATGGTGTTCTCTCTGCTGCATGTGCGTGTGTTATGATGCCGTGTTACATATGCCATTTTTTCAGGTCCACATACAGCAGTGGATTGATTTTGCATCATTTGAGATTGTTGCTAATGATAGCATTTATAGACCTGGGGTGGGTGCGTATTCCGTCCTCGAGTTATCTTATTTTATTATGGAATTGTTTTAATTCTTTTTGGCATCTAAATGATGACCAAGCTTAATGTAAAAATAAAAATTAATACAGGCTATATATATCCTACATGAAATTCTAAATTCTCATAATCCCAGCATCACTATGCACTGCCTATATAGGCCATGATGTGTATAACTTTGCATGAAGACTGAGAAGCTGCAGCTTCTTCATTGAAAGAGAGAACTGGAGTGCTGTAAACACTAGTCTTGCCTCAAAACACTTTCATGGTTGGGCATTCCGTGATCCTGGCTGACATTGTTACACCATACAAATTATGTGGGCTTCAGTCAACTGATGATTAAGGAGCTTTACCCTCTGAGTTCCCTCATGTGTAAAGACCACTTCTGGAACCATGGCTGAATCAGACTGAGTCTGTCCTGGCTTTTAGGCTTTTACAAAGCCATCTCAGCCAAAAGAATCTGCTAAATCAAAGCCTAAGGATGAATCCAAAAAGAAGCCAAAAGGAGAAGGCCATCAAGCTAAACCAGAAACTGGTGCAGAGAGGAGCTCAAGAAGCCCAAACCTGGATCTCAGTCTACTGCCCCCAAATTGATACTGGATGGCTGGAAGAGGCTGTACTCAAAACACAAGACCAACTTCCATGAAGAGGTTGCTGATAACCTCTGCTTTAGTCATCTTCCTTTGATAATGATATATAGGCATTGGTAGTATAGTCGCATTTAATCTGTCCCTTTAGCTTGTTTCTATGTGTTAATTTTCTCAAGAAGTCCCCTTGAAGTTATCATTCATACGATGAAGTTCCATCTTTTAAATGTTTGTATGATCAGTTAAAAAAAGAGGGTGTGTTTAGATTATGTACATTAGTTGAAGAAAGTGACTGGCTTATATACTAGTAGAATTCGTTAAGTTTTTCAGTTCAACCACCGGGGCCCACATTTCTTTTGTTTTCTTACCTTTATGAATACACATTTGTCATGCTTTTTCTTCATGAGCTGTTCTCTACATTATATGTTGCTGCTATCTCTGGTACAATGATGAGAATGCTGTAACACTAAACAAGGTTGGTGGATTTCTGCAGAGGATGGATCTAGCAACAAGTATGCTTTTGGGAAGATGCTGGTGATCAGTTCCGAGCCACCTTCAAGTTGAAGGGACTGTAGCTTTTCTTTGGCTAGAAAAATACCACAATTTGTGCTTGATGAGTGCTATGACATGGGCTATATGACTGGAATTAGGTTGATATCACAGATGAACATCAAAGGAACGTGTGAATCAAGATGATTTTTAGATCATGAATGTTTCGAGGCGAGCAACTTATTCTGGTTTTATTTTTATTTTTCTCTAGTTTTGATACAAATTGTTTTTGTGTATGCAGGGAAGAAAAAGTTGCTATTGCACATTGAAGTTGCTGCACAAATAAAAAATAATTACCTGATCATCCTCATTGTTATACTCATTTTTGAACTGGCTACGCAAACGTAAAAAATAATAATTCCAGTGTAAACGTTGCGAGCGATGTTACTAGCATTACCCAAATCACCATCGAACCAACTTGCCTAGCTCCTGTGAATTCACCATGGCTTGCTGATTACCAATATAGCTTCTACGTACCTGTCGAAGAAAATCATGTTCATGCTGAAGTAAAAGTTGTTACCTTGAGACTAAGATGGTTTGTTAATTGAAGTTGTTCAGGCATAATATTAGTTAAATTATATGCTTGTTGGTTTGTTAAACACTATTAAATAGGGTATAATAACTTGAATACAAATCTTTTGTATCGCTTTGTGTTATCTTTATGTTAAGTGTCATGGCACTGTCGTGTGTTTGTTAACTTTTTTTATAAAATAGTCAAAGTTTAAAATGCAAAAACAAATTAAACATAGTAAATTTTGATGGTGGAACATAAAAAGTGATATGAGAGGATTTGTATTCATAATAATCAACTGTTTGAGGAGGTGTGTGAGGTTTTGCAGCTTTGTTGCCTTTACTGTATTGTCTTGAAATGTTGTAACGTTGTGTCTGGCAGAATTAGTTTTATTGGGTACATGTGTTGAAATGTTGTAACTTCTGAGTATAACTGTACTGCTCGGGAGGATGAGGAAAATAAATAGAAAGACCGTGGAGTTTCAGTAAGGGGCGAATTTTAAAAGAATTCAAATTCCACTTGGACTCATGCCAATGATGCCCAAAATATCAGCCTAACCATTAGCCTCAAAAAAGAGTATTGCAATCATAGACCAATCATAAACA
>JARYZH020002120.1:0-18450 GCA_030021035.2 Notholithocarpus densiflorus | reverse complement strand
CTATTTTGTGCAACAACGACTTCTAGACTCAAATTTTATTATATAGTCACTACAAGAAAAACGAGCTATTGCGGCGGGCCTATTGCGGCGGGTATGAAAACTGCCGCTATATGTCGCCTTTTGCGGCGGTTTTTCGGCCCACCGCTATAGATGAGATCTATTGCGGCGTTTTTTGTGACCGCCGCTATAGGTAGGGTTTTTTGCGGCGTCCTATAGCGGCGGGACATAAAACCGCCGCAATAGACCTGTTTTAGCGGCGGTAATTGAGATATAGCGGCGCTCCAAAAACCCGCCGCAATAGGGATCCTTTTTGCGGCGCTTTTTCTTAGTTATAGCGGCGGGTTGGACCGCCGCAATAGACCTTTAAATTTCCCTTTGTTTTTTTCGCCCTCCCACTTAAAGATCAAATGGTTAATTACACCCGATTGGCATGAAAATTGGCATGCATGTTAAGAACATATAAAACATGTAATCCAACGGTTAGATTTTCAAAATATGAATTTAATAATAAGTTATTGGTTAGTGTAACATATTTTAGAGTTAAATCAGGTGTAACTTGAACCCAATCTTATTTCTTAATTCAATGTGAATTTTGACAAATCTATCGTTAGATTACATTATTTTCATATATGTTTCATGCTTACAAAATTTTAAGGTGATCAAAGATTAATAGTCATGTCATCAATCAATTATTTAAATTCAAGTTTTTGTAGTTTAAAATAACGCATAAAATATATCTTTAAAGATTAAATTGTAAATTACATCCGATTGGCATGAAAATTGGCATGCATGTTAAGAACGTATAGAAAATGTAATCCAACGGTTGGATATTCAAAAAATGAATTCAATAATAAGTTATTAGGTGGTGTAATATTTTTTAGAGTTACATCAGGTGTAATATGAACCCAATCCTATATTTCTTAATTCGATATGAATTTCAATAAATCTACTGTTAGATTATAGTATCTTCATATATTTTTCATGCTTAAAAAATTTCAAAATGATCAAAGATTCATAGGCATATCATCAATCAATTGTCTAAATTTAAGTTTTTGTAGTTTAAAATAATGCAGAAAAGATGAGTTTAAAGATCAAATGGTAAACTACACCCGATTGGCATGAAAATTGGTATGCATGTTAAGAACATATAGAACATGTAATCCAACAGTTGGATTTTCAAAATATGAATTCAATAATTAGTTATTGGTTGGTGTAATGTTTTTTAAAGTTAAATCAGGTGTAACTTGAACCCAACCCTGTGTTTCTTAATTCAATGTGAATTTTGACAAATCTACCGTTAGATTACATTATCTTCATATATTTTTCATCTTACAAAATTTCAAGGTGATCAAAGATTAATAGTCATGTCATCAATCAATTGTTAAAATTCAAGTTTTTGTAGTTTAAAATAACGCACAAAAGATGAGTTTAAAGATCAAATGGTAAATTACACCCAATTGGCATGAAAATTGGCATGCATGTTAAGAACATATAGAAAATCATTCAATAATAAGTTATTTACCGCACCTTTCTCTAAATCCGACCGTTTGATTGTGATCATAATTTATTAGAATTAACCTTTCATTACACTCTTCAAATCCAATGGTTAGATTTCAAATCTAAAAATGGCACGTGATGGACATGTGCTATGTACTTGTATGGTTATGTTCTCTCAATCTAACCATCCAATTAGTCATATTATTTATTTATTTTTTAAATTATTTCACAATGCATTAATAAAATGACCAAGTGACTTCACCAAATTGCAGAATTTTTTTTAATTTTTTTAAAAATAAATATAATTTTTTTTTGTTTTTATCTTATTCTCCTATAATTTCTAAGTACCTACCATTTCTAACAAGTCCAACTTAAACTCAAATTTATCATTATCATTAATATTTAAATAAAATTATCATTTTATTTAAATATTAAAACCGAAACCTCTTAAACTCCTACAATTTTCCACATCATCGTTTTAATTTTTTAAACTAAATAGTGTGAGAGTTTTAATAAGAGCCTCTCTCTCTCTCTTGTTTCCTTAATCTTAAAGTATTTATTTATTTTTTTTTACGTGAGTCTTTTTTTCTTTCTTTTTTAAAACCTAAAGTGAGTCCTTAAAAAAAAAAAAAAACTAACATGTGGTATTTTTAAAAACTAAATAGTGAGAGAGTCCTAACAGGAGTCTCTCTCTCTTTTTTCCTTCATCCTAAATTTTTTTTTTTTTTTTACGTGAGTCTTTCTTTTTTCTTTTTCTTTGTATTGAAACCTAAAGTGAGTCCTTTTTTTATATATAAAAAAAATCTAATGTGAGGTCTAGTTAAAAAAAATTATAATTATTTTTTTAATCCTAATTCTAACGCAAGTAAAAAATTTCAGTTTTATATCATATATAGATAATAATATTCAACAACTAAACGTATGTTGCTTTAGTGGTTTACGCGCGTGCCATGCATATTTTTCAAGGTCCCTGTTTCTAACCTCCATGACAGCCTTTTTTTTTTTTTTTTCCTTTTCATTTTAAAACTTACTATTATCAAAACTACGTTGTTTTGGTTCTATTTAAAACTAAACATAAAAAACCCTACACATCTCTTTCTCATTCAGCCGCCCTCCTCATTCCCCATCTCCTCTCTCCCTCTTCACTCATCTCTACATAGCTTTCGATTTCTATTTGCCACGCATGGTCACCTCGATCTAGATCTAGGATCTCGATCCCTCTTTTCCTCAAATTCGATCCAATTTTGAGCAATACTGATTACGCGGCTTTAGGGTTTCAGATCTCTCTGTTTTTTGAGGTAATTTCGTTGCTCTTTGATTATATATATCCTGTTTGGTTGATAAGAAAATGTAGGAAAAATGAAAAGCTGCAATGTTATGTTTACTGAATTTTACCGGGAAAAAAAAATCAACTCGATTAAAGCTTGGTACACTAGTAGGATCAACTAGGTTTTAATTTGAAGATTTTAAATTATAATTTCGTTTTTATTATTTTGTTTTTCCCTAAGGAATTCAACAAATCAAAGATTGGGATCAACTAGGCTAAATGTGTGTGTGTGTTTTTGAAGCTCAATTTGTTTTTATTGTTTGTTTATAAATGTATAGGGTTTTATTGTTAGAATAGGTTTAATCTGTGTCTGAAGGTTTGCTGGATTTCAAATTTTGAAGATCTGAATGAATCTTTGTGATTTTAGGGGGTTATATTATAGGATTTGGATTTTAAGGTAGGGTTAGGGAAAATGCATGTGAAATTGGCACCGTTTCGAGATCGAACACAGGAGTTCCAGAGTATAGCCAAGAGGCTAAAGAAGTCGTTTTCATCCCATACTCTTTCTAGTAGCAGCTCAAAGTCGAAGGAACAGAGGTCTACGGTTGCAATTCAGTCTGAGTTCAACAAGAGGGCTTCCAAAATCTGGTACACCAGACGTCACAAAAGCTTACCAAGCTGGCAAAGTGTAAGTGATGAAATTGAAAGCCTTGTACTAGAATTTTATTTTATCTTGCTTATTGTTTGGTTTTTAAAATACAATTTGGATGAGGAATTCGTTATTACAATTGTGCTGGAATTTTTGAAGTTGAACTAATAAGTGTTGCCAAAAATAAATAAAATAAATTGATAAAAACCATTGTCAGAAAGGAAGAAATGTTAGGACAAAAATTTATTAACTGGAATAATATGGTAAGCAAAAGGCAATCTGATTTTTTCAATTTTCCTTTTTGATTTTATCATCTTAGTCTTACATTTTTCAATCCAATTTTGCTATTTTTTATAAACATGCTTGGGTATGATCAAAACCCAATTAAATAGTATAGTTAAGAGAATCACGGTTTTTTATTTATTTTTTATTTTTTATTATTTTCGCAAATACCCACTAGCACTAAATAAATGAGCATTCTCGTTAGATTTCATCTTGAGCATCTTGAGCATGCATTCTCTTTACTTTTCGAATGTGAGTTACTGAGTTTTTGTTTCAGATTATGGAGATTTGATTAGCTTTCAAGTGCCCCACTTCGATCTATATTTTATTGTTCCGTATCTGATCTTTGACTAGTAATGAGCTTTTTTTTTTTTTTTTTGTGGTCAAATTCTATTCGAGCAAAAATTCTCTCTGACTCTGCAGTTGATCACATTACATCTGTTTTGCATCTGCTTTTGTTGAGCATTATTTTTTCTTCTTTACCCAAAACTCACCGTATTACACTTTCTGGTATAATGTTTTTTTGTAGAGCCAAAACTACGGTTCAGTACTGAGGAGCAAGTGTGGTCTTTGAAGACTGAGCTGACATAGGCAATAGAGAGAGATGTCAAGGGAGTTGGTGGTAGGTCTTTGAATGATGGTGCACTTCTTTATTTGTGTGTGTGTGTGTGTTTTTATTATTTTATGAATTTTAGATGGCTTTAACATAGGCAATAGATTAAATTCATTGTCTAAAAATTACCACTAGAATTATTGGCTTTACATAGGCAATTAACAAATATTGGACTCTTTCTGAAAAGGCATCTTGAGAAACTAATAAAATGTCTTGATGACAAAAGGCCAAGCAATGAGTCTTCTAAATTATGCTACCTTTATATTACCTTATAATTTTTTGTTTTTTTAATCTTTTGAAGGCATTACTTCTCTACAACAATTATTTATTCACTATTTTCATTGTTTTATTGTTTCAACTCCATAAGGCCCTATTTGATTAGGCTAGATAAGTTCTTTTTAAGCATTCAGCTGTTTTGATGACCTTATATTGGTATTAATTAGATTACCGATTTAAAGTGGAGTTTTTAAAACCTGTTGGTCTCGATATTTATTTGAGATCTCTTTCAATACAATCCCTATTAAGACAGCTTTTTTTTTTTTAATATATTTTATTTTATTTTATGGGTCCTATTAAGACAACATTGATCCTGCATTGTCTCACATTTTAGCATTATAAGGTCTTGGAATCTCCCTTAGGGGCAGTTGCGTGTCTAACATGTCTGTGTGTGAGAGAGAGAGGCTTATAAATTAGCACATGGGTGGAATTTACACTACCAAGAACTATTAGTTCAGTTTATTGTCAGTGTGAACTAGATGATTCTTTTTCCTTGGATTTAAAATGATTTCTTCCTTGGATTTAAAATGATTTCTTGTGTCATTTACTTTGAAAATTTTCTAGCATGGAATCCCAAGTTACCTCTCTTTAGGATTCTTCCTGTTCATCCTTGGCTAAGTTGCCTTGGTAATGGTGGAAAAAGAATTCATAGAGCCTACTATGTCATTATAATAATATACTTACCATCATAGATGTGGCAAGTTATCATGGTAAGTATATTATTACCATCATTATAATAATAGACTTACCATCATATACAAACATCTTTGAAGACATGTTTGTACAGCTCTATCATTTAAATACAATTATTAGACATTGCTTTTCATGTGTTTAGGTTTTGGGTAAAATACTATTTTGGTCCCTAAACTTTACCAAAAGTTTGTTTTTCATCCCTAAACTTTAAAAAGTTCTTTTTTCATCCTTAAAACTTTGTAAAGACTTTTTTCAATAGCTTAGAGACAAAAGTAGGGATGAAAAAAGAACTTTTTTCAATAGTTTAGGAATGAAAAAAGATATTTCAATAGTTGAGGGACAAAATACAAACTTTTCAATAGTTTAGGGACAAAATACCTCTCTCTCTATTTTGTGCTCGTTTGGTTTCCGATCGTTGAGTTCAATCTCGTTCAAGGGCTAGGGTTTGGGTCCAGGGTTTTGGCTCATCGATCTCGTTCTTAATTCTGCTCTTATTTGAAAAATTGAAAATAAAATCTGATATTTTTATATATATATTTTTTGTAATTGTAGGCTCTACCAAACCAACAGACTGGAGTACCCAAGCTTCAAGCTTGTCATTGTCGGTGATGGAGGCACTGGTATTTCTCTTTTTACTTTTTTTTTTTGGTTGAAAATTTTGAATTTATTTTTTTCACTGTTTGTATCAAATCGTGGAGTTAGGGCTTTTGATTTGCACGGTGGAGGCTATGTTTGTTTTGAAAGATAATAATTTCCGGACAGATTTGCAGGAAAAAAGTTATACTGTAGATGTGTATACACTATGTATGTGTAAATCTATATTGGTGTTGGTGGTGACGGTATTGATTGATCCGAGTGTGTTTTTTTTTTTTTTTTTTGAATGGTGGCAGGAAAAACAACTTTTGTGAAGAGACACTTGACTGGAGAGTTTGAGAAGAAATATGAACGTAAGGCTCTCGAATGATGCTTTGGTTTTAGTTAGGGTCCCCATTCAGTTTACATAGAAATTTGTGCTGTTTTGATGTGTTTGGAAGTTATTAATTTTTTTTAAATGGGTTTTATTTGCAAATAGCAACTATTGGTGTGGAGGTCCATCCATTGACTAAACAGAACATTTGTTCATACATACACATGGAGATGGATTCTGTGTATGTATGAACACTGTTTTTTTGTTGTTTGTTTATCATGTTATTCTAGCAGTAGAGCTGTATGTCTCAAAAGCCCTTTCAATTATTGCTAAGTTTGAACTATAATCGTGAATCAATGTAGGAAAAGATATCTCTTTTTTTTTTCTCTCCAAGGGAAACACTCTTAAAAGGAAGAGGCAAGGTGGAAACTTTCTCTTCAGCAGTAGATATTGGATACTAAAAATTTTCAAATACCAAAATTGGAGCTGTTTTAGGTGCTAGATTAATACGTGTAAAGAAAAGCTATACTGGGTTTATAGTGAGAAAAAGTGATAAGAATAATTGCATGCACTTTTTTTTTTTTTTTTCGTCTGTTTGAATCTTATCTTAATTCTTGTCATTGGTTTGTGAGTAGTGATAAGAATATAATGTTAGTTTGGAGACATTTGTGATGTTATCTAGTTACATTTGTGGTAATGTCTTAGTGGAGCTAAAATTATTACAGATTATTTGTAATAAAAATGTGGTTTTAGGAGCCAGGAGGAAAAAAAAAAATAAAAATAACCTATAGCGGCGGGCGAAAACCGCCACTGAAGGACTTAAATTATGAAATAATTGAAGACCTATAGTGGCGTTTATTGCCCGCTGCTAAAGCTTCAAACATATAGTGGCGGGCGGAACCGCCGCTAAAAGGTACATAGGGTATGTTGTACATGAAGCCCTATAGCGGCGCTTATTGACCGCCGCTATAGGTGACAACCTATAGCGGCGGGCCTATCCCGCCACTAAAAGGCCACTTAACTCGAATGGCAACCTCATATGGCGGCGGTTTTTAGCCCGCCGCAATAGACTAAAAGCGCCGCTAAATGGCAGATCTATTGTGGCGCTTTTTGCGACCGCCGCAATAGACCTATAGCGGCACTACAACACTGACGGGATGGCCCGCCGCAATAGCACCCGCCGCTATAGGTCAAATGTACCTTTAGCGGCGCTTTTTTGGGCTTTAGCGGCGCTTCTGGCCCGCCGCAATAGCCCGTTTTTCTTGTAGTGATAGCAACAAATTTTTTTTTTTTTATAACAATTAATAGCAATAATTTGGTTAGATGGGAAGGATATGATTGGGCCGCAAACAACCTAAAAGAGCTGAGCAAAAAGAAAACGGAAAAGGGAAAAGAATAATAAAACTAGAAATAAATTATTTTGAAAGAACATACATATAAATTTTCACCTAAAAAATAACAGGGAAAATTTATTGGAAAATCTAGTTAGCGAGGAAGAATATTTTTGATATATGTATATATATACACACATGTGAACTAAGAATTTAAGAAATTATATACGGAGTTGAAAAGATATAAACTTAGAAAGAAAATTCTGGAATACATACAAACACCTAAGCATATATATTACGGGGTCTAGTAATGAATAAAAGTCTTCTATTCGATTTTCGATTTGAGTATTCTGCTTTATATTCTATGGATCACAATTTATCATGAAATTTTTTTATTATAAAATAACCAAATTAAAAATAGAAAAATAATTAGATATATAACATACTAATGAATTGAAATTCTTCTTTATAAAAAATGAATTAAAATTATATATATATCATATTTAATAGTAATGTATATTTTATTTGATAATTCAGTAATTACAATAATGGGAGGAAGGCGATTTGAACACGCTCTATTTCTTTTTGTCTAGTAGTGTGTTTATTTATTTAATGAAAATAATAGTGTATGCTTAAGCAAAAGAAATAAAAATACGTTTCAGTTTTTTCAAGAAAATAAAATTGCAAATTTGTTCGTCACCAAACCCCCGCCCCCCCTTTCTCTTTTTCTTTCCTTCATATAAGACAACCATTACATGTAAAAGTGAGGTCAAGATTGATAGGTGTGTGAGAGTGTCACTTTATTTTAACGAATGTTTGGCAAACAATAATTAGGCTAGCTACGAGGTTTTTAAATTTATAATTTTATACAATTTGGTAAGTTTTGTAAAAATGTATAATGCTTTTTTATAATTGTAAAAATAAAGTACTTGTTCTTAATAAGTTAATAATATCTTTTTTCTTCTATAAAAAAAAAGTACTTTTTTAAGAACAAGTACTTTATTTGGGAAGAAAAAAAGATATTATTAACTTTCTTCTTAAAAAAAAAAGGTACACTGAGTAATATCTTTTTATTTTTTTGGTATTCTAGAAGAGTACAAAATTTTTTAATAAAAAGCTAATGTATTGAGAAAAAAAGTATTTTGTATCAAATGATACTATATCATCTGTATCAAATTCAATAATCGAGAGACATGCATGCAAAAATAATTACCCACTAACATATGTCTTTCAATTGTTAGTGGGCTAGTTATTTTTTGTTGACATGTCTCACACTTATTGGATTTTGATACTGCTAACATGGTATCATTTGATACCAAATATTTTCTCATGTATTGAACGTTGAACTATCAACCGTATAGAATATTAAGCCAGAGTGAACAAATATTATATATATATTTTCTTTTGGGAGCAAAGAGATAAACTCTAGTCATATTTTTATTTTTTTATTTTATCTGTTATATGCTCGGATAACCCAAATAGAGTTTGTGGGAAACAGATTCAGATCTTCTAGAGTTCCTATCAAATAGATTTCTTTAAATCCTCACTTTCCATTTAAAATTAATGGTTTAAGATACTGCCACATCATCAATCCACTAACTTACTCTTTTAAAAACACAAAAAAGGGTTAAGCCTAGGAATGCCGTGAGCCTTAACGTTAGAAACAAACGGATCTAACTTTTTTTCGGATGGAGCAAATCTCAAACTTGAAATTTTCATAAACCCGCAAATTACTCCGACCATTTTTCCCATTTGAATCCAAGAAAAAAAAACTTCAGGTATCAGCTGTGGGGTACAGGAATTTAAATAAGGTAATTGCGCCATGTGTCATACCCATGGCCAAGGGGGCCATTATCGCGCTGAGGAGGTCACATCCTCGGACAGTAAGGCCACGTCAGTGACACATTACCAGAGGAGGTCATACTATAGAGAAAGAGTTTCGGAGAAGGGGTTAGCCCAAATATGACTGAAGGGATGGTGGCTGCCACCACATTTAATGCATCCCACCAAACCTCCTGGCTGCATTTATGTGGAGAAGACTCTTGAACAGTGCTGCCTTGGTTGCCGCAACTCACAAGAGGTTTGGGAAGGTGTCTGATTGGACAAGCACTCAAGTAGTGGCCTGGACGATTAACAAATGGAGGGCCAAGATCATCTAAAGGGAGCTATATAATGTAAGAGACCCTCCAGGGAGAGGGAATCGAAAAATCTGTAGGGAAAACATTGTAGCAACAAGAATTGAAATTGTACCCAAGTCTAAAAGAACTATATTCAAGAACCACTTTCCTCGAACTTCGCCGAGGAAGGATTTCTTTGCATAGAGCTTGTCTTTCTTTGCTTATTTATTATCTTTAATCCACTGTGCATGTTGCTTGATCCATTGAAGCCTAGCTTTTAAACCCACTTTCTACAAATTCATTGTGTTGGGCTCTTTGGACCTAAATCCTTCTACCTTTTGGGCTCATGAATCAAAATGCCGCCCTTACATAAGCTATCTTACTCTCTCTCTAGTCTTTGTTCTCTGTCTATTGTCTACTAGTTTCTTCCTTTCTTCTTCTTTATTTATTTTTTCTTTCTTTTCTTTATTTCTAGCCTTTGCTTGATATTAGATTTTTGTTGTTTTGCAATTTCACTACTGCATCAATGTTTAATAATTGTTCAAGAAAGGTTTTTTTTTGGGCTACCCTTTGCCTACAAGGTGTTTGATAATTGTTCAAGACAAGAAACAGAGGAGACAAAGAAGATAATTGTACTGGTTTGTTACCTTTAGTATAATCTTAGACAAAGAGTAAGGCCACTATAATCAGAGAAAAGAAAAGAATGATTCTTATATCATGACCAATTTCATGGATGACTTGTACTTACTAGTTTGTGGTCTGCATCCTACTAATGCAGTAATAATGGTTTTTCTTGTAAAAATGATAAAGCGCTTGTAGTGGGTTATGTGATATCCATAGTTGGACCATTGCCACAGCCAGGGAGATCAATGGCATTCTTTACAAGTTTTGGCAATTGGGACCCTTTACATATTGTTGATTTTTAAAATTCTTAGTCTTTACTTTTGTGTTCGCCCAACTATGTTTATAATTCTTAGTCTTTTCTCTGCTCATTCATCCAATGATTCTTAGTCTTTACTTTTGTGTTTGCCCAACTATTGGCGGGCTACACATAATGCTCTCCTTACTCTCTATAATCTTTGGCGAAGAAATGTTGTTGGCTCAGTTCTTTGCTCCAATTGTAAATCTGACAGTGAAGATATAGTGCATGTTTTATGGAGTTGTACTTCCCTTATTCCCATTTGGGAGAAAAATGAAGTGGCAGCAAAATTACTCAGGTACAAGTATTTATTTTTTGCTGATCTGTGGGAGATGCTATTGAAGATGAGGGAAAGGTTAGATGTTAATCTTATGGCCATGATTTTCTGGTTTATCTGGTCTAGAAGAAACTCGGCAATAGTGGGGGAGCATTTCATTGAGGTACAACAGATTCGAAAGAGAGCAGTGGCTTACCTCGATGATTTTCAGCAAGTGCAATGTAGCAAGGTTCATCGATCTCTGTCGAGTGAAAGAGCTGTTCGGTGGATCCCTCCTATATATCCACTATATAAAGTTAACTTTGATGGGGCCACTTTCAAAAATTTAGGTGCTGCTGGGTTGGGTGTTGTTGTACGTGACCATACAGGTAGTGTTATTGGAGCCTTGGCATAAAGAATCCAGCTTCCATCTTCTCCAGCAGTGGTTGAAACATTGGCATGTAGGAGGGCTCTGTATTTTGTGAAGGAATTAAGCATATTTGAAGTTTCTGTTGAGGGCGATTCTGAGGTCATTATCAAGGCTATCCTAGCGGGTGACATGTCCAATCCGGAGTATGGACATGTGATAAATGACATTTTGTTGATTTTCGATGTTGTAATTTTTCTCATGTAAAACGCATAGGCAATTCAATTGCCCATTTTCTTGCCAAGAAATTTGGTTATGAAATAATACTTGGCCTTTAGGTTTGGATTCTCAAAAAAAAAAAAAAAAAAAAAAAAAAAAAAAACTATGTTTATAATTATAATCAATGCTTGAATACTAATTCTTATTACCCTTTATTTTCACTCAAATGATATTTTGAGTCTTTTGCCACTAGAAAAGAAGCTAGAACAAGTCCAGTTTGTATAATCTCAATTTTAGGCAAGTGCATGATGTTGCAACTTGCAATGTGACAATTTTTTCCCCTTTCTTTTAGAAATTTAATTTATCATATTGATCTTTACGTCCCACTGACACTTTTTTATCTCATTTCTGATTCAAGTTCACTTGAAATCTTGGATGTTGATGATCTATGATTGCACACTAATTATGCAGGTGGCTATCACTGAGTAGCATCCACAGTGGCTTTTAGGATTTAGTTCTTAGGAAAAAAGACAGTAGCAGAGATCAAAATATTTAAGAAGAATATGTATCAATAGTGGCAAAAAATCTTCATGTGTTACCAGTGTTTCAATAGTTATAGATATGTAATGAATAGTTATTGGCAATAATATCAGTTTTATCACTCTCATCTTACTTTGTTATTTCATAGATGCTTGTAAACTATGCATGTAATATAATGTAATTTATTTCTAAACATTCAAATTGCCAATAATATTGATTTAAAATCTAGAAGTTTCAACTTTGCACAAGGTACAATTGTTTTAAAGAAAAGAAAATGCTACATATCAAAGGCCTATCCCCTATTCTGTAAAAGGGACAATCTTAACAAAAGAAAAATGTAACACTGGTAGCATTAACAATGATCTATCCCCTCCTCTCTTTTACAACAGAGACAATCTTAACAAAAGAAAAATGTAACAGTGGTAGCATTAATAATGGCCTATCCCCTCTTCTCTTTTACCACAGGGACAATCTTAACAAAAGAAAAATGTAACACTAGCAACATAAACAAAGGCATATCTCCTCTTCTCTTTTACAACGTCCATAGCATTGGCAGCATCAAAATCACATACCTGAACATATTTCAAAAACCCAAGGTTATTTTTTGATAACTCAGTAAAGGCAAAAAAAAAAAAAAAAAAACTTTACATCATTTGTTAATCATTTACCAAGAAAATTCATGCGAGCATCATTATTAGTTGTTCTGTCACCCAAAGGAACTTGTGCATGATCAAACCCAACATCCATTCCCTACTAGAAATTATAATGATTTGGTGTCATCTATGTTGTTAGGACATATGTGTTTCACATGTTAAGAACATATGTCATGATTTTATGTAATTGGTAAATCCTTTGACAAAACGCACTTTACTTGCATTTGGGTAGATCTAGGATGTGTTTAAATACTTTTAGAAACTGTGTTTCAAGATCAAGTGTTGAAACCTTCAAGTCTGTCCAAGAAAACAAGCTGAAAGTACAAAATCATTAAAGCTCGACAGCTGTCTTGACAGCTGCATCTATCGAGCTTAAGAAAGCTGTTTCAGCCCCGTGTGCTCGACACCTGCTCGACAGCTACTCGACACCTCCTATCTGTCGAGGTTTATGAATTTCAGAATTTTGATATGATTTTCTTGGGATTCGTGATTATGTGTTTGGGCTTTCTTTTCTCCTAACCCTAAACATATAAAAGGATTGTTTAAGGGTCGTCAATGTGTACACAAGTTGCACAAGCATTGAGCAAACTCTGTTCAAGCATATTGTGACCGGAGACAAAGTTCTTGCCCTTGTTCATCTCTTTCTCTTGAAGAAGTTGCTGTGTATTTGCACCGTAGGGTTTTGTGACCAAGCATCTTCTTGATCTTCATCGTGTGGATGAATTGAAGAACTTTGTAGCCGACAACCTTCTTAGTTGGTGATTAAAGTCGCGTATTGGGATTCGCGCAATTGGTTAGTCACGTACTGGGATTCGTGCATCATCAAAAGGGGAAATTGTCACTACAGAACAAGTCCAATTGAGTATTGGGGTAAGGGTTCAACTGTAGGTTGGTAAGGTACTTGGGATTCCTTTACTTGTAACCGCTTGTTGTGATAATAGTGGAGTTTCGGGAGTGGTGACCTGAAAATTACCCAGTGGGGTTTTTGCCGTTAAGTTTTCCCCATTCGTAAACAAATTACCATGTTATTTATTTTCCGTTGCATAATTAGTTTATTGGTGATTTGTTTGTGCTACCACGAGTTTGCATGATAAATTGATTAATTAATAACTTGGCTAATTAATTAATTAATTTCTATCATAAGGGGTCAATTCAGTTTGTGGCCTATCAAGTGGTATCAGAACAGGCATACTCTGATTAGGTTTTAATCTTTGTTGTGTTTGATCCATTGACCCCAGTTTGTCATGGATAGAGGACAGTCATTAATTATACCTCCTTTATTTGATGACACTAATTATGTATACTGGAAAGTACGCATGAGAGCTTTCTTGCAGTCTCTAGATGAGAAGGTGTGGTAAGCTGTGGAGATAGGCTGGACTAAGCCAACAGAAGCGCTGGCCGATTGGGATGATGCGAAGATCAAGGCGGCAAATTTCAACAGCAGGGCATTGAATGCTCTATTCAGTGCAGTCACCAATGAGGAGTTTAAGAAGATATCCTTACTAAAACTGCCAAGGAGGCTTGGACCATCCTTCAGACAACCTATGAGGGAACTAAGACTGTCAAAGACTCAAAGTTTCAGAGGCTCACTACAAGCTTTGAAGAGATTAAGATGGAGGAGGATGAGTCGTTTGATGAGTTCTATGCTAAGTTTAAAGACATAGTGAAGTCGGCGTTTAATCTTGGGGAGACCATTCCTGAACCCAAGATTGTGAGGAAAGTGCTTAGATCTCTGCCTGAGAGATTCCATGCCAATATTACAACGATCGAGGAATTAAAGGACATTGACAAGATTCCTTTGACAGAGCTGGTTGGTAATCTACAGACTTACGAACTAGGGTTAACAAGGATTGGTAAGTCAGACAAGAGTAAGAGCATGGCACTGAAGGCCAAGAACAGTGAGACTGATGAGTCTTCAGATGATGAAGATACCAAGATGAAGTCCTACATCACCAGGCAGTTCAAGAAGTTTATGAAGAACGCAAATGGAAAGGGCTTTAACAAGGACCGCAGGCAATCCAGTTCTTCTCAGTTTAAAGGCCAAGACAAAGGGAAGAAGGATGCTAAGGAAGGTGGTCAGTACACTGTCCTTGCAGGACCTAAGTGTTTTGGGTGTCAAGGTTTCGGTCATATGAAACATGAGTGTCTTACATATCTCAAGAGCATTGGAAAGAGCAAGGCACTTGCTGCTACCTTGAGAGACATCAAGCCTGAGGATGATTCCGACAATGAGGATGACGGAATCTTGAATGCCTTCACTGCCTCTGTAGATCCTATTGAAGGGACTGTAGAAGATGTGGATGAAGAAGAAGATTTGGTGGACTCAAAGTTTGAGAAGATGGATGATCAAGATGATATCCACACGGCCTATGAGAAACTGTACAAGCTTTCCTAGAAGCACGAGAAACTGTATAGGCTGGCCACCAAGAAGCTCAGTGATGTGGAACTTGATCGTGAAGAACTTTCCACAAAATTTGATGAGGCTAATCAGACCATTGGAGCACTGAGGTTCGAGAACAATTTCTTGGCAGAGAAGACCAAGAAGCTTGAAGCGGAACTGTTTCAAGTCAGAGCTCAACTGGAAAGGGCTTCAAGTGCTAAGCTTGATGAGATGCTAAGCATTCAAAAATTTGCTTCTGATTGTACAGGTTTAGGGTATGATCTTTCTTCCTCTAATATTGCTTCTACAAGTACTACTGTTTTTGTTCCTCCTGCTAATAATGTTGAAATTAAGAACAATGTTGTTGAAACTGTGTTAGCTAGTGAGAACTTAGACAAGAATAAATCTATCTTAGGAGCACCCCCTAAGCAAGATAAGAAAGAAGCTAAGAACCCTAGGGCTAAAAAGGCTAACTCTCATAAGCCTAAACAGAAAAAGCAGCATCTCTGTCATCATTGTGGAGCTGCCGGTCATACTCGACCAAATTGCTATAAGTGGCTTGCCACTCAACAGAGCAACGGCATGATAGCATCCGGAAGCCAAAATCAGCTTCAATCCTCTCTTGCTCCCATTGGAGATCTTCTTAAAGCCCTCATGTTCCTTTCGTACTTGAACGGTTTCAATTATTCCCCCTCACCGCCGATTCAAGGGTTTAATCAAAGGAAAAGTTCTTCCAGAGTGTGGAAAGAAAAGGGCTCTAAGTGATTCTATCACTTTCTTTTCTCTTTTGTTTGTTTGCATTTCTTTGTGTGTTTTTGATTTACTGTTTGAGTCAGTCTAGTTTTTATGCTTTGCTTAATATGTTTTTGTTTGGTTTTTGTTTGGTTTTTTTTTTTTTTTTTTTTTTTCAATTTTGTTTTTTATTAAATAAAAAAAAATTGAAAAATCAGAAAAATACAAAAATAGTGTGTGTTATGTGTACATTGGTACTTGTGTACCTTGGATGGCCATTAAAACAAAGTTTTCTAAACTTTGTATCTCTTGTAACTTAGATGAGCATCTCTATGCACAACTAAGCAAGTGAGCTTTGTGGCTCTTGTTTGTGATGAGTAAGATTAAGTTATCTCTTGTACTTAACACTCATATCACTCTTAATTGAAGGGAAGGACTAGAAAATCCTAAGAGAAAGGCATAAATGACTATCTCATCACTGTTACCCGCCAATCATGATATGACACCTGTATGCTTCGGCATAGCAAAAGTGCAGTGTCAATGACATTTGTGTGGTTCGGCATAGCAAAATTGGAATGTCAAATGCTTACCATCATTGGGTATTTTCTTTTCTCTCTAATATGCCCATGCATGATTCAACTGTAGGTTTGTAAGGTACTTGGGATTGCTTTACTTGTAACCGCTTGTTGTGATAATAGTGGAGTTTCGGGAGTGGTGACCTGAAAATCACCCAGTGGGGTTTTTGCCGTTAGATTTTCCCCATTCGTAAACAAATCACCGTGTTATTTATTTTCCGCTGCATAATTAGTTTCTTGGTGATTTGTTTGTACTACCACGCGTTTGCATGATAAATTGATTAATTAATAACTTGGCTAATTAATTAATTAATTTCTATCACAAGGGGTCAATTCAGTTTGTGGCCTATCATATGTCATTGCATAAAATAACATGCCACTTATTAATAGCTTAAAAATCTTCTCGATGCTATTTTTCCATCTATCTTACTTTTATTTGCATAATGCTTTCGAACACTAAACCCCATTTGTTTTCCATAATTTTTCCAAAACATCCAAGCTGCCTCTAACGTATCAAACTCCATACCAACCTCCGGGGTACAATCAATCATGGTATCTTTGTTTTGACAAGAATTGTCCATCATCATATTAAAATACAAAAAAAAAAAAAAATACTCAATTCCAATAAACTGAAATGAATATTTCAAATATTACTAATATACCAAATATACCAAGGTCCCATTACAAATATACTCAAACTAAATAGACAAGTTTAAAACAGTCATTGCAATAGCAAAACCCAATAACATGACAGAAAAGCACCAAAGCAGATTACCAAATCCAACAGCTCACAAATCATTAGAAAAATTAGCAAAAACACAAAGCAAATTGATTACACCAGTATATATATGGACTACAATTGAGTGATTCAAAGTAGATGCATGCTAATTGATATTCAATTGATTCCAAGTGGTTAGAGGCATCATGGATTAACTTATTAATATTCAATTGATTCATCGATTAACTTAGGGTTTTCAAATATATAATTCTTACACAGTATTCTTTTCTAGGGGCAGAAGACTCAAAATATAATTTAAGTGAAAATAAAAGGTAATAAGAATTAGTATTCAGGCATTGATTTTAATTATAAACATAGTGGGGCAAACACAAAAGTAAAGAGTAAGAATTTTAAAAATCAACAATACGTAAAGGGGTCCCAATTGCCAAAACATGTAAAGAATTCCATTGACTGCCCTGTGGCAATGGTTCAACTATGGATATCACATAACTCACTACAAGTGCCTCAACAATTTTACAAGAAAAAAGATTATTACTGCATAAACAAGATGCACACCATAAATTAAATAAGTACAGGTCATCCATGAAATGGTCATGATATAAGAATCATTCTTTTCTTCTCTCTGATTATAGTGGCCTTGTTCTTTGTCTAAGATTATACTAAAGGTAACAAACCAGTACAATTATCTTGTTTGTCTGCTTGTTTCTTATCTTGAACAATTATCAAACATCTTGCAGGCAAAGGGTAGCCCCAAAAAATATAGCTTTTCTTGAACAATTATTAATAGTTTTGCAATAGTGAAATTGCAAAACAACACAAATCTAATATCAAGCATAGGTACGAAATAAAAAAACGAAAAAAAAAAAACGAAAAAAAGAAGAAGAAAGGAAGAACTAGTAGTCAGTAGACAATAAACAAAGAACAAAGGCTAGAGAGAGAGAGAGAGTAAGATAGTTGATATACCTGGCCTCCATTGGGCTTTCAATGGTCATCCATGGACGATTTGAAGGGATTGAGCTGGATGGATCCATCATTTGTGATTGAAAATATTGAAAATTTCAAGGATGTAGGAGAGTTGTAAAAGAAAGTTTGGTTTTCTTCTTGAATTGTTTTGCCCAGGAGTGTTTTTGGATTCAGATGGGAAAAATGGCGGGAGTAATTTGTGGGTTGATGAATTTTTCAAGTTTGAGATTTGTTCCATCAAAAAAAAAAAAGTTAGATCCGTTTGTTTTTTATGTTAAGGATCACGGCATTCTTAGGCTTAACCCCTTTTTTGTGTTTTTAAAAGAGTAAGTTCGTGGATTGATGATGTGGCAACATCTTAAACCATTAATTTTAAATGAGAGATGAGGATTTAAAGAAATCTACTTGGTAAAGTACCCGAAGAATTCTAGAAGATCTGAATCCGTGGGAAACATCTCCCACGTCCCCAAATTGA
>JARYZH020002119.1:0-18463 GCA_030021035.2 Notholithocarpus densiflorus | reverse complement strand
GTTTTCTAGTTGTTCTCATTTGGTTTACATTATTTCTAATTTATTGAGGCGTTGATGTCAATGTTGATGCTGAGATCTACTGTGGTACTCGTGGATGTGATCTTAAAGACAGGAGCTTCAAATATTTTAGTTTACAACGCAGAAATAATCCTTATGGATTAGAATTCTGAAGTTCAATGGTCTAAAAGATCTTGCGTCTAAGAAATTTGCATTATTTTTGATAAACTTGACTTTTAGGTGGTAAGATTACTTTCATCCATTGTGCTTTGTAGTCTCCCTGTTTGGATTTTCATGACTAAAAATATCTCAGTCAGCTCAATTTTCCTTGGTCTGGTTTTGGGTGATGAAGGAAAGCATCATTTAGTTGATTGTGTTTTCTCATCCCTGAAACTTAGAAGGGCTTGAACTATTAGTAGCGTTTGAGAAGTTGACTAGTAGATGTACTTGCATTGCTGGCCTGTGCTCACCTTTGCCACCACAGCTACCATCTTAACTGAACTCTTAGCTTTATGAAACCTTAAATATTATCTATACTTTAAAGAGCTAGAGATTGACATGTTCTTCCTTTGAAACTATTGCAATAGACTTACAATTTAAATTCGCATATGGACTGTACCTTTGGTGTTTCATTTCACCATTAGTTGAAGTTGTTTTATAAGATGCTTTATATTTCATTTCTTCTATTTGATGTTTATTTTTCACTTTTGAAGCCTGCACACTTGAATCATTGATAAATTATGTTTGTACTTGGTAGGGATCTTATGCTTGATTTGATTTTGAATGTTGTGGTATTATGTATTAGTAACTGTTTTTTTATTTTTTTTATGTAGGAGCCTTCTATATTAAATGAGCGGGTGATGATACTGTGGCCACACTGGACCAGGTTAAGGTTTGTGTTGATCTGTTCTGATTACCATCCAACTTTGGCCACACCTAGATTTTTCAGTACAATTAAAAGAGGCAATAGCAAAGGACATAGCCTGAGGTATTTACAAGTGTGAGAAGGGTGGGATAGGTTCTTATAATACATTTACTTTGAAGCAGGTATTGGTAGTTGGGTCCTATTCTGGCATGAGATCAGCCTTTGAGGGAGGCATTACTGGTTTTTACACCTAGGGTCCTTGACATTGCTTAGGGAAGTAACTCGAAGTACTGATCCATAAGAGATGTAACATAATCAAATAGAATTTTGCACTGTTAAAGCCCTACTATTGTTATGGTCAATATTTATTGTCGTGTGGTTGCAACCGAATATATTACTGTTACTAGATTCTTCTATGTGTAGGAATGTTATTTTGGTCAATAGAGATTGATATTTAGATTTTGAAAAAGTGATTCTCAATGCTAACGTTTATTAATATTCTCTTCTAGTTCGAACTTTGGTGCTACATTGGTGGTTTCCTCAAAAGAAAAACTTGTTACAACGAGGGAGGTCCTAGCTGCTGGTCCTCAGCCTCAACCCAAGCTTGTAACTGTTATTCTTACTCTAATGCACATGGCTATTTATAGTGAGGAAGTAGATTTGGAGGTATATGTTGTGCATTTTCATTTATTTATTTATTTAGAGCATTGTTTTATGTGAAGCAAACTACAGCAAGTCCAATAAAAAGAAAAATCAAAGATAATTAGAAATGAAGAGCTCCATTAACATTTTCTGGTACATGCTTATGTAAATCTGCAATAGTAGTATAGTACTCAAACTTTAAAATTAGTATTCAGTTATTTAATAATTTAAGATATAGATATGTGGCTAAATTTAAATTATTCACTTTCAAAATTTAATTCATCTAATGCACGTGGCTGAGTTTAAAATTATTCACTTCCAAAATTTAATTGATCTAATGCCCTCACATAAATTAAAACCCAGCCTGCTTGATTTGGTATTAAGTTTGTTTGGTCGTGAAAATACTTTGGAAGCTTTATATCAAACGGATGGTGTGCGTTTATGAAAAGTGAAACTATTTTGCTTCTAGGAAAGTTATCTAAACCTGGGTTGGAGGAGAAAGATGAAGAATAAGAACAGAGAATTTATCGGCTACGAAATTAGAGAACAAAATCACATTAAAAAAAATTAATTTAACAAATTCTTAGGTGCAGATTAGACTCTTATAATCTAAATTGAAACCAACAATACTCAAATTGAAAGCAATTCAAACATTAACGCTTCACAGATATCTGATGCGATTCATACTAATTTATATTTAATTGTAGAGAGAGAAAAGAGTTACCTTCTTGGAAGCAGGGGCGGAGCTAGGGGGCGTCGAGAGGGGGCACTTGCCCCCCTTGGCCCCACCCAAAAGAACTGTTAATATTTACTTAACTTGCCTAGATGCATTTGAGGTAAAAAGATAGAACTATTACGAATGAAAAGTTATAAACGGTAAACAATACAACTAGTTGCTTGCATGAGATGATTGGGAGCATTGCCCACTTTTGCCTTCTTAAAATATTAGCCCATTCTATATTAACATAACCCAATTCTATTATATATATAAAAAGAAAAAAAAGAAAAAAAACAAACAAACAGATATCTTGATGCGTGTCTAACTTATAACCTCATATTGTTTGATTTTTCTACTCTCTTTCTTTGGTAACTTTTTAAATGCATATCTTGTATTGTAGTATAAATAAATGGTCAATAAATAGGATGGTTTTTGAAAAATAAGTTTGCATGTTAAGCTAAAATAAATAGACCTATAACATATAGCATTACAAAAATAATAGAAATTTACCTAAGTTGAACTTTGTCTATCTAACAACTAAAAATCTTTCAATTTGTAAGTAGAGTTATAACTTTTTTTTTATAATTAAAATTTTAAAAGGATTATTCATGTAAATAAATTCCTAAATAGATAAATATATTATAATGAATATGTTATTTTATTGGGAATTTTCTTGCATTTAAATACGGCTTAGCATACATGAGTGAATTGTTATTTTGCAAATTGATCTCAAATACTATATGTATATGTTCGCTTGCATGTGTATAAATGTTCTTGTCAAATGTAATTTTTGCCCCTCCTCAAGTTAGATCTTGGCTCCACCACTGCTTGGAAGAGTAGGTAGTTTGGGCTAGTACCGTTGTGGGGGAAGAGAATGGCTCTAGCGGGAGTGGAGACTAAGGACTGAGAAGAATTAAGTTCTCTGTGTCTTCGTTTAGGGATGTCAATCGGTTTTTTTTTATTAAGATAAGTATCGGGTTTTGTTTTGGAGGGGAAAAAGAGTATTTTTAATTTTTTAAATATTGTGAAAATTTTGAGAGCTTCAAAAAAAAGTCAACAAAGAGTCAAATACTTAGGTTTTATAGTATATGTAGATTAATATCCGTTGTGGAATCAACATTTGAAAGGTCCAGACCACGTCTAATTGTAAATGATATATATTTTGTTCTTTGTTACCGGAATTTAGATCTGTGACTACCATTCTAATTTCTCTTAGTGTTAAAAATACATAAAAGGTACGTTAGTGCTTTATAAGAACATTATTACTAACTAGTATGATTAGCATTCACAAATTGTTAGTAGTTGGATTTATGTCCCCGCTGCCCGCTCACCTCATCATGCAAAGTAACCTTGTTTATTATTACTATTATTATTATTTGTATATATTAAGAGGATTTAGAAAGTTAGTTATTGCATTTTTTCTTGTTAAAAAGACCCCTAAATTAATTAACCAGCAACTTAAAAATGGAGTTAAAATAGTAAATTGGTAAAAAAAAAGATAGTTATTATTTTTTTTACGGTTAAAAATACACCTATTTAAAACTTAAAAATGAGATTAAAATAAGAAATTGACAAAAATAATAAATTTCTACTTCTACGTTGAAATGCTTTCCTGTTTCTAATAAACTTTTATTTTTAAGTTGATTTAAATTCCTATTTCTACTCTCTAACTCCCTACAAAATAGGATCACTCTTTTGTTAGTTTTAAAACTCTTCCAATCTACAAAAATCACTTCACATATTATTTTTTTTCATCATACCCTTGGGTTTTTTTTTTTTTTTTTTTTGATTGGAAAAAGTAAAAATCTCAAATTATAATAAATTCAAATTATTAATTTTTACTCAAAAAATAGAAGACGTGCGTGCTCAGAGGCTAGTTATTATTATTAGAATATATTTTTTTAAATAAAGATAACAAGCCCAAAATATGACTAGAAGATGGTCTTTGGGCTTTTTTATTTTTCTCTCTCGTCCTCGTTCACCATTTTTTAACACTAGTGTCTTAAAATAACGCAATTCCTATTTACTAATGGTGAACAAGACGTTAATAAGCATGACTTATGGTGATCAATGGGATTATGGAATCATGGAATATGTGGAAAGATCAAATGAGTCATATAAATTATAAATTAAAATAACTATATAAGATGCACTCAACTGTATGACACATTCACACATATAATCTAGATAAAAATAATAAAATTCAATCTATAATAAATCGTTAACATCCACATTCATCTATGATATCCAAAAGTAAAGGCATAATCTACGTCTTGAAATAATATAAAAAGTTAAGTCTAAGGCATGTTATAGAAAAGAAACAAATGAAAAAGGAAGTTGCTTCTGTGTCTTCAATAATGACACCACTAATTAGAATGGAACTAAGGGTAAAATGGATCAATAAGAAAGATGGGTAGCAGATGCAATTGGAAACATGGGTGCATCTTTGGAAATTGAGGCCTTATTTGATCCAAAGGTGGGTGTTACATTTTGTTGGGCATGAGTTTTCTCAAGGCGAAGAAAGTGTTTTTGGGCATGACTTGCAATTTGTGAACTGTTCTTTGACGAAACGAAGTGCCTTGCAATGCTTTTCCAATCTCCCTTACCAAACTTCTTTAAACCCCTTTTGAACAACCTGCTTATAGAGAAAAAAGAAAAAGAAAAAAGATTTTCACTCATTCCCATGAAAAAAAGTTGCATGAGATGTGTAAGTACACGAATCAAAGTGAAGCCAGTCAACACATATCAAAGTAAAACTAACAACAAAAATTTATCAATATTACATCAATTGAGTTACGAAGAGAATAAATATTTCCTTAGACAACATAGCTAATAAGTATAACACCTCTTTGGATTAACATGAGAACTAGAATGCCAACCCACTAAAAATCGACCAGTCACGTTTGATCATTGGGTTTTCTATTTCTATATATTTTTATTTTTATTTAAGTTTTTAATAAAAATCATATTGTTTTCACAAATATATATAAATATAAATATATATATATATATTTATATGAACAAATTAACACTAATGATAGCATAACAAAAACAAGGATAAATAAAAGTTTTTGATACATACTCATCTTCTTCCTCGGTCCATTGATTCCCCTTCCCTCGTTTCTTGGGTTTTTCTTCCACAACAGCCGCTATATATTTTCCTTTTTTCTTCTTGTTGGGTCTTTCTTCAACAACATGTGCTACTGATCTATCTCCACTAGTTTCACCAATTTCACTATTCCTATATATAATTAGGTACCTCTATGAAACCTGGTCTATGCCTCACAAATATTCCTTCAACTAACTCCCCGTAGTGTTCCTTAATCTCTAGTATACTTTTCGATTGCAGCTTACTAGCAATTATATTGAAAATATGTGGACAATCAAGTGGAATTTCTTTGATTAAGCTTCCAAATATCTTCTTCTAAACAATAACTTTACTGGTTATGGGTAGACAGCCTGTCTCTCTGATGGTGGCAGATTTTTCGTTGTCTATGTGGTTGCAGTTCCGGTGGTCTACGTCGTTCCGACAAACTCTGTTCTCTTTCCTTTTGATTGCAATTTACTGATTTAAGCAGTTTGTCTTCTTTTATACTGAAGGCTATCAAAAGGTGTTTTAACGCTGTGAAACAGATCAAAAGGTGTTTTCCAAATCAAAACCCCAGGAAAAAAAAAAAACTACGAACGCAGATATTAGAAAACAGGGAAAGGCTTAGTAATATAAATAAAAAAAATAAAAAAAAATCGAAAAATTGAGAAAACAAACATTTTCATGGAGAACCCAAAAGCCCAAAACAAAAAGGAATCAAAACCAAAATCAAATCTAAACCTATCCAAAAAAGAAAAACTCAATAAAAAGTAATATTTCATACCCAAATCTAAAAAGAAAACACAAATAGAAAAAGACCTCTCTTTTCATGAATTTTGCTTCTCCTCCTTTATTAGTTGCAAAGAAACGCTGAATCGCTCGGCACGGCAGATCTTCTTTTGAATATTGGAAGTCGGATCCACATCAACAACATCCCTGCTACAGGAAGCAGCTACAGTGCTCTTCGAATCCTCATCGTACTTCACATCGGAATCGACGGTAGTTACAGAAGGCTGATCAGAAGCCTCATCGGTTGGTTCTTCCTCTTCTTCTTCTTCAAGGCGATCTGGTGGGCGTGACAGCAGTAGTAGTACTGTCGTCGGCTAGGGTTTGTTTAGGGTTTTCTTCTGTAGTAGTAGTAGCGTTGAGGATGAGTTGGTCTGATGAATCGATGGCCATTGTGTGAGAGAATCGGAGATTGCGTGAGAATAACACCTCTGATCGCTTTCTTCTTTCTCATCTAAGTTTTGGATTTTGATTTTGGGGGAAGGAGAGGGTTTTGATTTTTGGGTTACTGAGAAGAGAGAGGTGTAACGGGTTTTAATTTTAGTTTTTAGAAGAGAATTGGGTTTTGTTTTGCGATAAGTAGTGTTTTGTCGCTGCCGAAATAGTATAACTTTTCGGTTTTTTAATTGTAAATGTGTCAGAATTTTAGATAGCCTTTTTTTCTAACGTGGCAACACCTCCTTAAAGGCTTCTGCTATTATATATAGTATTAGATTACACATGCTACTATTATCAAATATAAATATACAATTAAAAAAAAAATAATATAACATCTCAAAATAGTTTTGCATTTACAACTGGTCCTTATAGAATTTAGGGTAAACTACATATTTGGTCCCTATTCTATACATCATATTTCAATTTGGTCCTTAACTCTTCAATTGTATCAATTTGGTCTCTAACTTTTTAGTACTGTGTCAATTTAGTCCTTACCATTATTTTTTAGATGAAAATTGATGAGGCGTCTAATGACCAAAATAAAAAATTAGCTTTTGTTTATGTGACAATACACTAAAATTTTATTTTGGCCGTTTGACTTGTTATCAATTTTCATCCAAGATATAACAATATGGACTAAATTGACACGACACTGAAAGGTTAGGGACAAAATTGACAAAATTGAAAAGTTATGGACCAAATTGAAATATGTTGTAAAAGATAGGGAGCAAATATGTATTTTACCCTAGAATTTAAACTCTTTTCTCATACCCTCAAAAATAACAGAGAGCGAGATTGAGAGAGAGGCATGGAGAGTCTGCTAGAGAGAAATATACTAACCACTGCACCGTCTGCACACTATGACGACTAATTTGAACGGAGCTAGCACTGGTCTTAGAGGCAAACTGTAGTGTGGACACTGAGACTACGGCAGCTGTATGATCCTATGGGTTTTTGTTTCTAGCCAGATTTCTTTTTTAGGTGAAGTGCAAATATATATATTAGAGGGTTTTTTTTTTTTTTTTTTTTTTTGAAATTTATTAGTAGGAGTTATGACTATTAAGGAGTCTTAATTTATTCAAAGGAATTTTTTTGGATATTGCCGATTTGGAAATTTGTTGAAGTTGGTATTTCGAGGGGCTGGACCAAGAAATGGGCTAGATGTATTTTTCAGCTGGTTCTCTGTATTTGTTTTATGGTTTTTTTTTTTTTAAGAAACAAATTTCTTAGGAATTTTATAGAAAGATTAAAAGTACTAAAAATGTACTAAAACATGAAAGTTCTCGCTCGTGTTGCTTGTAGTATAATAGGTTATTTTATGAGACTCTTCTTTTTTTTCATTGTCTAAACATTTGAATCTAAATCTGCAACAGTTGAGTCGATAATCAAGAATCGAGAATCGAGGGAAGATATTCAAAAAGGGTTCGCTCTATTGAAAATAGTAATATGTTAGGATGGGCCTTTTTATTTTGATCAAATTTATATTGATTGATCTCCAAGGAGCCACTTCTAGTAATCCATATGAAAATAAATATAAACCAAAATAATACTGTAAGAAGCAATTACAGAAAGCTGAACTCAAAACCAACTTATATTGGACTAGCATATGTCAATTAAGAATAAAAGGTCATTGCCTCTCAAACCCAAAAGAAAACAATGTAATTTGACATACACCCTCTTGTATTAGTACATATATCAAATTGTTTAATTACCTAGTATTTGGTGTTGGAAAAATAGTTTGAAAGACATATCCAGCATTTGGTCCTTATAAAATGTTACAAAATGGTGTCATAGGTTGCTCATTAATATGTTGTGAGTCAAATTTAGTATTTGGATATTGGTATTGTTTTATTGAACTAACACCCTAGTCTGATGTGAAGTAATGTATAGGAATTTAAGCCTGACCTAAATATATATTGCTAATTGCAAACTAAATAACGTTGTTTGGGTTTGTAGACCACAAAGTTGGAAATTTTAAGGGAAAAACAAAAATTTTGAACATCCAAATTTTACTTCTTTTTTTTCCTTAAAAAGATTCTTTCCAATGCAAATCTGGATGTTCAACATTCAGATTTCACCCTTTTTTCAGAACATATGTTAAAATTCAAGGAATTTCCAATATTATATTCATTAACTCCAACCATATGTTATTTTACCGATTGAGCTTTGAATATTGTTTTTTAATCTATTGATGTGCAAGAAATATACATATATATATATAAAATAAAATACTCTCATATTTGCATATTAAGCCTTACTTTTACGCTAATTTGTGACTAATTATAAATTAATAATCTTTTTTCTATAGGTGATAAAGATTTTACATGCTAATGAACTTTATTTGAGGCTGAATGATAGATTCTAATTCAAGTGGGCTGAACCCAAATTAAACTTGAAGACCTATAAGATGTGAATAAAGCCTAATCAAAAGTGGAAGGCAAAGAAAAGAAAGAAGCTATTAACGTGACCATGTGAAACTGCAAGGTGGGGCTTCTTTCAAAGGCTAAGTGCCAAACTTGAAGAAATCCAGGATGAAGGTGTGAACTGTGAAATAAAAGCAAGAAGCAAAGAAAAGAAATAAATGAAAGGAAGTTTTGCTTTGTGGAGACATCTATTTGTGGGCTTAAGGTCTTGAATATCTTTTAGTGGGCTTCTTTCTTACTTAACGGAAATACAAATTAGAGAAGAAGAGAGATTTTGGGCCATTTTGGTTTTGCTTGTGAACCTATTGAAATAAGTGTGTGGGCTACAAGTATTACAATCCGTTTCACTTGTATTAGGACTATACCATAGTATTAGGCAACGCATAGGTATATAAATTAGGGGTGACAATTCGTGTTCACGTGTTGGGTGTATTAGGACTATACCATAGTATTAGGCAATGCGTAGGTATATAAATTAGGGGTGGCAATTCGTGTTCGCGTGTTGGGTTCGTATCGTGTCGACTCATGAATATCTAATTATATGGTCTATACTAACCCAATATGTTTATTAAACGAATCAATATTCCTCAATTCTAACACGACTCATTTATTAAACAGATCAGTCGTGTCGACCTATATATCAGATTTTATCAATAAATAAATAAAAAAACAAATTTTAGTATTACTCAAATTTATATGAATTATGAAAAACCAAAAAAATAAATATTTTTAATATAAAATTCAGAACTATCGAGTAACTGCATCACAAATAATCATTCAAAACTAAAGTATATTTCAATATCACAAATAATCAATCATAATATGTCAAAGAAAATAAATTACAACAACTAATAAGTTTATATACCTAGAGTTTGAAGGGTATATTGGTAAAATGTTATTTAATTAAACAGGTTCCATGGATTGGACAATAACCCAATCCTTTTATTAAATGGGTCAATCATGTGAACCCAAATATGACACTATCCCATTAAGCCTCAACCCTTAACCTGTTAATTTCGTGTCGTGTCGTATCGGGTTTGCGAGTTTTGACCAATTTTGCAACCCCTAATATAAATAATGGGCAAACATAAAAAATAAAAGAAGGCTAGTGCTAGGGCTAGAACGTAGAACAGAAAATTGGAGCAAGAGACAGTGCCGCACGTAGCTTCCTCTGTGGCTTTTCTCTAGCATTGTGACTTCTCTCTTTCATTCTAGTTCAATTTTATTTGTTTAGTTTAATGCTTAGTATTTTATTTTTATGTATTATTTCAATGAGCATGAGTAGCTAAATATATAATTAAGGTTGAAGATAAAACCTTGTTAAAGATTGTCAGTAGTATTTATTTTTATTTAATTTTTCCCACAGTAGGTGTTCTTTAATTATTTAAATTGTTTTTACTTCATCTCAATAGACTAAGATAGGATTTTAGATATGAGTTCAATCATGTTTTTCTTATGATTTATGATTTATCTTAATTAATTGAATGCTTGGTTTATAATTGTTTGATTTTAAAATTAGATATCTTTTGTGATTTGTTTGTCAACGGATACAGTTGATTTCTTGATTAATTTCTTGTATAGTTTATTTAATTGGCGAAAACCACATTTTCGTCCCTACATTTTCACGCGATTCCACTTTAGTCCATAACTTTTATTTCCACCGCTTTTAGTCTCTATCCTAAAAAACGTGTCTCGTTTTTGTCCCTGTCGTTACATTAGAGACGAAAAATGCACACGTGACAAACAGAGTGTACTGTTGGCACATTAAAAGCTGACATGACCATTAAAAAAAAAAATTTATTTGGCATTAAAAAATGCCACGTCAGCATCTAAAATAAAAAAAAATAATTTATTAATTTTAACTAAATTAAAAAAAAATTAAAAACAGAATTAAAAACCAAAGATCACATGAATTGAGATCTAAGTGTGCCTTGAACATGAATAACAAGAACACAAACCCAGAAATTAAAAAAAAAAAAAAAAAAAAGTGTTTTCTACAAAAGTGTTTCTTTATATCTGTAAGGTCACCAAGCGCTCTCGATGGGTTGTGGTGCACACAAGAAGGTTCTGGACAAACATAAACTTGCTTGCGAATCTCTTTGCTCGTTCTCTGACGAAGCTTCCATGGCAAGTTATGTCCTCGTCGGTGAAGTTGGAGGTTTTGGTCTCTCTGAAACCCTTTGTTACAGATCTCACATACAAATCGGTTTGTTGCCATTAGAGTCTTTGGTGATAAAGCTATAACCTCAGCATCTAGATCTGCAAAAAAAGTACAAAATAATGAAAATTTATTTCCAAAGTTTTGAAAATTCATTGGAAAAGTGTTTCCAAGTTTCGGTTTTGATACCTCACCTGGCATTCCTGGAAGGATTCGCTTTTTCTTCAGTGGTGGAATAGGCGGGTTTTGAGTTTGACACCCAGATGATGAAATTCCATCTTCTCCAGAAGCTGTAGAAACTGCCATTGGCGAGGAATTCTCTAGCTCCACCATTCTTCAAGGCCAAATAAAGCTCAAAAGCTAGCTTTTATTCTTGTTCTTCTACTCGTTCTGTTTGTTGGGTCTTCAATTTCTGAGCTCAAAGAGATAATTCATGTCTTGGATTTAAGTTTTCAACTTTTGGGTGAGAAATAATGAAGAAACTTTTTTTAATAACACTTTTTTTTTTTTTTTTTAATTTCTGGGTTTGTGTTGTTAAATCTGGGTTTGTGTTCTTATTGTTCTTGTTCAAGACACACTTAGATCTCAATTCATGCGACTTTTAGTTTTTAATTCTGTTTTTAATTTTTTTTATTTAGTTAAAATTAATAAATTAATTTTTTTAATTTAGATGCTGACGTGGCATTTTTTAATGTCAAATAACATTTATTATTATTATTTTAATGGTCACGTCAGCTTTTAGTGTGCCAACAGTGCACTCCGTTTGCTACATGTGCATTTTCTGTTTCAAATGTAACAGCAGGGACAAAAATGAGACGCGTTTTTCATGATAGGGACTAAAAGCAGTGGAAATAAAAGTTAGGGACCAAAGTGGGAATCGCGTGAAAATGTAGAGACGAAAAATGTGGTTTTCGTCTATTTAATTTTAAAACAATCAAATTTTTATTAAACTAGATTATGATTAATTTCATTAATGGCAAACTGATCAAGATTTATATTCAAGCCAGAAGAAGAAGAAGAAGAATGTGCAAGCTTATAAATACCATCAAACATGGGCTGCTCATTATTAGTTAGGGCATCAACTCATTCACAATCTAAATCTCAAGTCCAAAAGTTAGATATGCATGATTCAAGCTACAAGCAATGTAAATTTTGGTAAATAAGTTCAACACTAAGAAGTAAGAACACAAAAGGCTAATTGAAAAAAATGGAAGAAAGGAGGGTTTAGGAGAGAGGAAGGGAGCACCAAACACTCTTGATTAATGAAAAAGGAAAGAGGTATACATTACTCGATCAATTTCATCTTATTCGAGCAAATTCAAAAAAAAATTGAAAAGTGAAGCTCAAAGAATGGACTAAGCCTGTTTGTGTCATAATCTCAGGTAAGGTGGCTTTTTCCCAACCATCACTCTTGGACATTAATGGGAGGGTCAATTTGGTCCTTGGACTCTCTATTTGAAAAATTACACCGGGACATTAGGTTCATGACAAATCAAACCTTCAATCATTATTTTCCATATAAGATTAACATATTTAATCACATACCGTGCACATGATTCTACAACATCAATAATGTTCATTGCCATTATTACATTGTGCACAACATGTGATTAAATCCGTTAAGCTTTAACTAAAAATGCTAACACAAGGATTGATATGTCAAAAACCTAGAGTTCAAGGTGTTAATTGTTCACTAACTTAACATTCACGTCAAAGTCCACGGGTAGTATTTGTAAATAACTTCCCAGTAGAACTCTAAAAATCAAGGGGGGCTAGAGTCTTGAATTTGATAATTCATGCACTTAAAAATTTGGAATCCAAGCTTAAAATTTTTTAAGCGAGCTACAATTACATTATTAGTTCGAACAAAAGAACTAAAGTTTGGTTAAGTTCTCATGAACTAGCAACTATGGTTATAAAAATGCTTAAGAGATCATCTACCATTGAAAAGAGTTAAAAAAAAAAAAAACAATTATAATTCTCTTTCTACCAAGAGAGAAATCCAGAATTGCATATTACCTATTAAAATGATTTAAAAATTGCCTTATTTAAAAAATAGTCTGGCATTGGTTGACTCGGATTAACTCAACATTTCAAATAGGACGGGTGCAAGTTAACCTATTTACGATTTATCATTTGGGTTGGGTTGGCTAACTTTGCTTAAACATAAAAATAACAATAACAATAATTAAGTGAAAGTTACAATAATTCAGTTAAGAGTGCTTACCAGCTTTTGGCAAGAGAGTCACAGCAAGCGCAAGTTGGTTCATCGAATCCTGATACAGGTAAACGGCTTTGGAATGGAATATGGAAGCTCAAAGTTCCGAACAAAGTGAGACACTTCATGTGGAGAGCGTTGTCTGAGTCGCTACCCACAAACTCCAACCTCTGTACTCGGCATATTTTACCGGACAGCAGCTGTGCCCTGTGTGAGGATCACCCTGAAGACGTGCTTCACTGCCTGTGGATGTGCGACTTTGCCAAGTGCATTTGGTTATCAGATCAGACATTCAGCTTTCCACATAAACGGGTGTTTAGGAGTTTTGGTGACCTGGTGTCTTTTATTTTGGCTGAAACTTCCTCAAACACTGCTGCTCTGTTTTCAATGATCGCATGGAGTATCTGGACTCGACGCAATAAGCTGCGAGTAAAACAGCCGGTTTGGGATGTTGGAGATACAATTAAGAAAGCAAAGGAACTGTTACAAGAATTTCGTGATGTTCAACAACCCTCCACAAGATTATCGCTGCCACAGGAGGCAGTGGTTTGGAAGCCTCCTTCACCGGGTCTGTTCGAAATTAATTTTGACGGGGCTACTTTTGACTACTTGAATCAAGCTGGTATTGGGGTTGTTATCAGAGACGAGCATGGATTGATCATTGCGGCTTTGAGTTAACGCATTCCTCTCCCCAGTTCAGTGAGTATGGTGGAAGCTTTGGCTGCTAGGCGAGCTCTCACCTTTGCCCAAGAAATTAGTATCTTCTCTGTGGAAGTTGAAGGTGATTCCCTCCAAGTTATAAGAGCCATCAACAATAAGAAGCTTGACAGAACGGGGTTGGGTCATATTATTCTAGACATTAAGCAGATGGGTTCCTATATGCAGTCTTGTAGTTTTTCGCATATCGGTAAGGGGGGTAATAAGTTAGCCCACTCCCTTGCTAGAAGAGCAGTTTTAGCTGCTAATACTGATGTGTGGTTAGAAGAGCTACCACAAGATTTAAATGATGTATTTCAGTTTGATTATTCCGAATAAAATTGGCTTACCTGTTTCTCAAAAAAAAAAAAAAGTGAAAGTTTTATGTTCAAAATATTTTGGGTAAATTACAAAGTTGGTCTTTATTCTTTTCATCATATTTCAATTTGGTCCTTAACCTTTTAATTTGGTCAATTTAGTCTCTAACCTTTTTAGTGCCGTGTTAATTTAATCTTTGCCGTTATCTTTTGGATGGAAAAAGTTGATGTGTCAAACGGAACAATAAAAATTTATTTTTCATGCCACATTAGTTGCCAACTATACTGGCACATCAAATTAAAAAAAAAAAACCACATCAATAGCCACGTGTCCTTATTTATTTATTTACAAACAAAAACAAAATACTGGCTTTTCTCCCCAAATCTGAAACCTCTCCCTCCCAATCTCTTTGGCCGATGCACCTTCATCCTCTCCCAACCCTTGGCTTCCTCTGCTCCCTATTCTTAATAAAACAATGTCCTATTCTTAATAATAAAACCATAGTGAGAGCACTAACGGTAATGAAGCCAAAAAAAAAAAAACCAAAATCACAAAAATAGAATATGGATCTACGTCATATGAACGTTCTAACCCAAATCTGCAATGGAAATAAAAAGATACAAACTTTTTCTTAAAAAAAAAGAAAAAAAGAAAAGAAAAGAAAATAAAAGAAAAGATCCAATCTTTAGTTGGTATTGAGAGAGAATAGTCTACCAGCACACCTATTGTGTGATCTTCTGGCCGGTTTTTCCTCTTCAACTGCAGCTCTAAACAGTTACCCTGATTGTAATTTGTAAAAAATTGTCATATCCACCTCCAAGTCCTTTATCACAAACACATGCAGCAACTACTTGATTGTCTAAGTCGACTGTCTAGATTCATGGAGCAGGACCCCAATCTTCGTCAAACAAGCAAGGCTGTTACAACTTACAACCATTGATATTCATGGCACAAGATTCCCAAGTGATACCAATTAGACAGATGCTATTATTCAAACCTCTGATTTCTTTTTATTTATATAAAGTAAGGACGCGTGGCTATTGATGTGGCAGCTCAATTGGCAAAAATAATAATATTTTAATATCACCGTTAGCTACGTCAGTATTTTCTATCCATTATCTAACAACAGGGACTATTTTGACACAATAGCAAAAACTTAGGAACTAAACTGACACATTTGAAACGTTAGGGACTAAATTGACATATAGTGTAAAGGATAGAGACTAAATATGTAATTTACCCAAATATTTTTATATTGTGGTTCCCAGTTAGTTCAACTAGTAAAGTCTCTGATGGCTGAATAAGAGATTTAGGATTTAATTCCCGTTTATACTAAAAACCGATTGATGTCTTGGTTTGATGATAAAGATGAAAATCATTAAAAATGGACGTTATAGATTAAAATTCTATAAAAGAAAATTATATTACTTGTATCCCTTTTTTTTTATTACTTGTATCCATTGAGAAAAAAAAAATTACTTTTATAAAAAATTGATGAACTATTATCTTGACTGTTATTTTTTATATATTATAGAATCGAGTAAAATAATCATGCAGTGTTCCAAAAATAATTTGCTTAAAAATATGTTACTTTAGGTTGCTTGAGCTTTCTCCTTAGTTAGAATTACTTACCATATGAATTTTCTCTATTTTTATTTATTGTTTTTCTAATAGTTCATACTCATTTAAAACTTGTTAAAATGTATTTCTAAATATTACTTATGTCATTCAGTGGGCTTATTTAATTCCAATACTGATAATAACTGAGACTCAGATGCTTGAACATTTTTTTTGTTATCATTGGTTTGTGAAGAGTAAGGTGAAAAAAAGTATAGTTCTGCCATTGTCCCGGTGAAAATTCCTTTAAGAAATTTATTCATCTAGGTGAGTGAAATAATGACTTTGTTTTTAAAATTTTGTTCAAAAAATGTTCCTTTTGCTGCCCTTAAGACTACCATCCTTGGAAGTTGTGGCTTCTTTTCTTTTCACTCATTTTTTTATTTTCTTAAAACATAACAAAATAAAAGTTAAATGTGTTACTGATAATAAAATATAATTCAAAATTTTACTTATTATTTTATCAAAATTGCATCCATCACATTCATGATTAGTTTATAAAAATTTCGTTGTAATATGGATAATAATTTACATACTTTTTTCTAAAAATTATATTTATGTTTTTTTGAAGTATAGCGGTTCTTTCAATCAAAAAACCTCCTATCTATGGTATAAAGAGACAGCTGGCAAAAAGGACCACAATTATGCTGGATAGCTAACTTGACATGCTTGAATTACATTTTACAAGTCTTCCAAATTCAAGAGGGTAAAACTCTACATTTTTTGTTATTGTTGTTATGACAATAACAATAACAAAAACAATAACAATAATTAAGTGGAAATTTTATATTCGCAGTATATTTATATTACTTGTATTCATTGAGCAATCAAAACAAATTTTATTGTATAAAGTTGATGAACATTTTTCTTAAAGAGTAAAACTTCCTTTGAATAAACATGTAATGTTCCAAAATACTCAAAAGAAAAATACGTTACCTTAAATTGATTGATCTATTTTGATTTGAGTTTCTTTTATTTGTTCAGTAGTAACTTTTTTTAGGGTAAAATATCTTTGTAAGTAATACTAATGTCTCACATCAATGGGATTATTATTTGTAATTTGTACAACTTTTATATTTTATGGCAAATTACAACTTGCCCACCTGTGATTTGGCCGAAATTTAAGTTGCCTATCTGCGGTTTGAAATTTGACACTTTACCCATCTGAGGTTTGACCGAAATTTAAATTGCCTACCTGTGATTTGAAATACCATGATAAAAGTGTTCCGCAGGAACCTTTTTTATATTATTTGATCTTGTATTTTTATGGGTTTTTGTGTTTTTGGAGGAGAGAGACATAAAAGTGGAGCAAAATTACATATTTAGCCATATTTTTAGCAGAGGTATGTTACGGAACTCTAACTAAGCTAACCTCACGTGGGTAAAGTGTCAAATTTCAAACCACAGGTAGACAACTTAAATTTCGACCAAACTACAGGTAGGTAAGTTGTAATTTACCCTATATTTTAATATACACACTTGGAATGAAGATCATGTTGACAATAGTAAATGTAAAGTTTACCCAGTAAAATATAGGAATCTTCAAATAGGTATTGTAGCCTATTAAGTTAGCTATCTAACATAAAAGTGAGACAAACCACTAAGTTATTCAGGCCAAATAGTTGTTTTTGAAAGTTGATAAAAGGATCAATACAAATTGTTACAACTATATAATCAAATTACAAATTACACCATTTAACTTTGATCTAAATTTAAATCAATCTCCTAACTTCATTTTTGTTAATTGAGTCCTCTAAGTTTCAAATTTATTAAATTAAAGCCTTTCATTTCATGAATTTTTTATTTTATTTTAATTAAAATATTTTCCAATTGAAAAGAGCACATTAATCATAAATAAAATAAGGAAAAAAACTAGATCTGCTCCCAACAAATGCATGTACAGATTTATTTGAACTATACAAAAAAATTCTACAAAAATTCAATCAATATATAAAAAATTTCTTTAAAGTTGATTTAAAAAAAAAGAAAAAGAAAAAAGGAAAGAACACAAGATTTCAAATCAACCTCAAAACCACCAAACGAAGAGAGATATCCCAAATCAAATTGAACAAAAAGCTCAAAACCACATAACTCAACCTCAGATCCACAAAAATCAAAACTTGACAACCTAGAGAGAGAGAGTACCCAAAATGTAGACAATTTTAGCATCAAAACCCAACACAACACAATGGACAGCCACTTGATTTTATTTCACAGCTAATCCTTGGGCTAACAAGGAGGAATCACTAAAATGGATGTGGATCTTCATCGTCAATGGGTGGAAATCGGTGAAGGAAAAAGATAGATCTTCATTCCTTCTCAAGTAAATTGAGGTTTTTAATTGAGTAAAACTAGGTTTTTCTTATATGTTGTTTTGATTATTATTATCTTTTGTCCAGCATGATGGTGATGTGGCAATTTTTGACAACACCGGACATGCTAAAGGAGTTTGAATTGGGTTCGAAGAAGGAGAAGGACCCAATTGGTTCTAATTGGGTT
>JARYZH020002118.1:0-18469 GCA_030021035.2 Notholithocarpus densiflorus | reverse complement strand
TGAGCCATCTGCTAAAGGTACTCATTTTCAGTTTGGCCCATGTTATGCTTTTGTCTTAGTTGATGCTAGTCTTTTCTGTCTCTTTCGTATTCAGTTACAGGTTTCATTCCTGTATATTGTGCTGATGGCATTTTTGTGTTCTGTATAAGGAGTATGCAGTTATATCTATATTTATTAAAGTCGTACCGAACTAATTGTCAAACTTTCAAATCATTTATGTAGGATTTTGGTTTGGTATGAAAGAAACACTGGATTTGCAAAATAAATTTTTATTTTTATTTTTTAAACTGAGTTTTTAATTATAGGTTGTTTTAACCAAATAATCATGCTTTCTTTCAATATTTAATTATAATGAAATACTTTTAAGTCTTTTACTTTGAAACCTTGATTGATTAACTAAGGTATCAATTCAAGGCTCTATTTTTTGTCGTCGTCAATAGAAATTCATGAATTCTATATTTCAATGAGGCCTATGTATTCTATGAAATTATACTTTTATTAATTTCAACGTTAGTATGCTTACAGCTTACATATTTATTTAATTTAGTACTGGCTAATCAGATTTTTTTTTAATTTATTTTATTTTCAATATGTTTTTCAATTTAAAAAATATATATAATTAAACAGTGACTATTGGTTTTCACCCAATGACTCAATTATTGAACCAATTAACCATTATACCAATTCATTGGTGGTTTGATGTTTGGTGCAGTTCACTTTTTGTTCCTGTTTTGATAACTATGGTTATGTTGTCCATGTCCCAGAGTATTGTATATTTTGACTGACTTAGTTGGTCCCTTGGTATTCCTTTAGGCAATGCAGGAGCTTAGGAAATTTTCAAAATTCTGAAACCCAGAGCTCTCATCCCAGAAAGTTGGCATGAACCTTTGATCGATGTGATTTCTGTCATAACTGAATTTCTTGGGGATTTTGTCACTTTTTATGGGTCGAAATACCATCCATCCTTGTTAATTCAGTTTACTAATTGTGTAATTCTTCATATATCTTTTTATTTTTAGTTTTTGGCAAATTCAAAATATCATGTGAAATTAAATGAAGAATCAAGTTATTAGAACGGTCGTTGTCTCTCTCTCATATATTTATGCATAATTGGGAGTTTGGAGAAAAACCCTTGAAACTCTTATATTTTCTTATTGGATGCGAATTTTGAAAATCTAATCATTAGTTTACATGTTATTATATTCTCCATGCTTGTAAAATTTCAAGAAGATCAAAGATTAACAATTATGTCATCAATGACATGTTTAAAGTTCAAGTTTTATGGTAAAAATTATTCATAAAAAATAGATGTATTGATCTAATAGTAAATAACATCTGATATGAACGAAATTTGACATGCATGTTATAAGCATAAAGAATATGTAATTTAATGGTTAAAAGGAGTTTGAAGGGTTTTTTTTCAAACTAGTTTAGAAAGAAACTTTGTCCGTGTGATTGGGCAAGGATTATTGAATTATGCAGCTTTAGGCGTAGCATCAAGCTTTAATTTCAGAAATGCAATTAAATAATACTGAAATGAAAGGCAGGTAGCCTATTGCTGACTCGGAAAGATTTTTTTTTTTAACTATCTCAATTGACCCCAATTTTTCAGCCTGCTTATGACCCGTAAACATATTTTTGACACTAAAATTCTGGCTCGGTGAAGTGCAGAGTAGTATTCTACTGTCCACACCATAAATATATCATAAAATTATGTTGTTTTTATTGCAAATTTGTGCTTAGTTAATGGTGTATGAGTCTGAATTTGGTGAGGATAGGGTGTAAAATTTATATTTTACAGTTTACATTATTTAATAAGAGATTATCACATCAGTTTTTTACTTAAAATTTAATACATTTTATTACACATAATAACATTTCAATAAACTTATAGTTAAGTTGGATTTTTAAATGGGTATTAGAATTGATTGAGTATAGTTGTGCTTATTTTTTAATATGTAATATGAGAATGTAGCATGTTGAGATTGGGGGGGTAAAACTTAGATTTTACACTACATCCTTATAGAATTTGATTTCATAGTATATATATTGGAAAAGTATCGGTGGGTCAAGATTAAGTTATACATTACGTAACTTTTTTCGATGTTACCCAAATTCGTAACACTTCCAATTTCGTGTTAATTGGATTCTATTTATTATTTTATTGAAAAACCCAGGCATAATTTTAAAGTTAAAAATATTCCAAAATTTATTATTTTGAATGGGTAATTGAAGTTTTGTTGATTAGAAAAGTTCAATATGTTTACAGTAGTGTATGAATACAATGCAGCTCAATGGTAATTTGTTAAAATATTTGTTCAATAAAAAAAAATTATGGGACGGTGTAACATCTCAAAGAGTTACATAGCGTTTAACTTTAACGTGGCCTTATTAGAATCTATATATATAAATATATATATATATATTTATATTTATATAAATACATATATTGTAAACCATGTTTTTTTATAAAGTTTAAACTTAGGTATTAGGTTGGTAAGCTTAGATATAGTTTATTAGTTAGGTAAACTTAGGTATAGTTGATTAGGTATTGTACCTTTGGTTCTCATTTAAATTATGTCATATGATTGCATTAATGCCAAGAGCCTAGTAACACAACTGATAATTCATTGTGTTTCAACAAAGATATTTAGGGTTTAAATCCTCCCACCCCAGCTATCAAATTATATATATATTTTTTAAAAGTGATTGAATTGACCAATGCACAAGGTAAAATTAAATTAAATTTTTTTTTTGGAAAAGATAACATTGTTTTTACTAGTCAATACAATCATGTGGTAGAATTCAATTAGGGATCCTATGTACAACATTTAAGAATTTGTTCTTAAGTTTTGCCCTTTCTAGAATAACAGGGAAACCATGTTTATTTTTACCACTAACTACTACTATCTTAAGACTATCATACTACTCCTAATATATCATATATTGGATTCATTGTAATACACAATTTAATATAGCATAGATGTAGTAGCTTAGGACTTTTCCACTGTATACATAGGCCATTAGACTAGATCATGTTAATTAATTCTTTTTGCTTTCTTATTCTCTCTAAATCATTTTTTTTTTCTTCTTTTTATTATAACATGGTATTACAGTCATAATCTTTGTCCCTTATCAACCTTCATCGTTGCTTTTGCTATCAACATTAGAGATCACACTAAAGATATGATCTTTAGGGATCCCATCTATACCTAAGCTTCTCAAATTTGCATTCATGTCCTTAAATAATTGTCATTTTGGTGTCACACACACCCTCAAGCACTGAGTCTCAATTGTGCATTTCTTGTGGTGCGTGAACTGCCTCTTACTCTGAAGACACCCACCATGTGTCTCACATGAGCTTAGAGCCCTCACATGTCAATTTTGTTATGACGACATGCTTGACCTACTATCTGACTTCCATAGTTCATTAATGCTCCACACAAAACACTTGTTGGAGATACGCCTACTTGTGCTGTTGCTCCAAATCTCTTTATGTTATTGTATCGAACAATGCTAAGACCACAACTATTTACACAACTTTTGCCACAAACAACTCGCAATGTGACAAGTTGTAAGTGGTGGAAGTGTGGACCTACCACTAATAACTTCTCACGTGACAAGTTGTGTAAATAGTTGTGGTCCTAGCATTTTTCTATTATGTCGGGTCTCTCTATTTAATCGTCTTCTTGATGTTTTTCTATTCAAGTAGTAGAGTAAATGCTCCTTAAGACTATTCTTACACGTCCCTAGTGAGATAGAGTCTTTCGCATTCATCACCTTCTTCACGAGCTTTTTCCTTTTTAATGGTTATATATATATATATGAATTTCGTGGTGGTTCTCGATTCATGCGATGATCATTAAAGACCTTCATTGTATTGAAGAATTAATGTATGCTCTTTGAGACTATTCCTACAGGTCCCTAGCAAGATGTAGTCTTTCATGCATCACCTTCTTAACGGGCTTCTTCCTTTTCGGCGGTGCTGTTGTCATAGGCTTTTCTTGGTGGTTTTTGATTCATTCTATGGGAACTAAAGACCTTACTCGTATTGAAGATTGTCTATCCAAAGTTAAGATTTTCATCTAGCATCCACATTGAGATTGAGGGGGATTAATGGTAGAAGATATTAGGGTATTTTTATCAGAATATTGCCATAAATATTGTAGACCCTGATTTTTTAGAACATTATGGGCTAATAAGATTTTGTAATACCATAGGCTGTCATGATTTGTAGGGTTATCGTACTAAGCGTAATGTATTTGTATATATACTCAAGATTAGGTTTATTGTAACACACATTTCAATATAGTAAAGATGTAACTATTTGAAGTTTTCTATTGTTGATGTAGACCATTAGGTTGAATTGCGTTAATTCTTTTTACTTCTGCTTTCTCATTCCACATTATTTTGTTTTATTTTTTCTTTCTATTTTAACATGGTATGAGAGTTATAATATCTTCAACTTTTATTCTTGCTTCCATAGGTACAATTAGAGCCCACACTTGAGACCCTTATTCATTCCATCTATTCCTAGATTTTTCAATTATGCATTTGGGTCCTCTTAGAAATGTTGTTTTGACGTCACACATGCCCTCAAGTACCTTTGTCCTAAAATGTTGGTCATGTTTAGAAAATTCAATTTTTTAAGGGAACATTATTTAATGTATTGTGCCCTTATTAAAAAAAGTATAGTTTTCCAAAACTACTGACTTTTAAGATAAAATAAATGATAAGATAGGAATTTTATTTATTAATTTTAGAAAGAGGACTTCATTTTGAGAAATTTCAAAATGAAATAGAGAACCAACAAATTGGGATTGTGGGAGTAACATACAATTCAGTATTGCAAAGATATAGCCATTCGAAACTTTCTGCTGTTAATATAAATCATGAGAACAAACCATATTAATTCTCTTTGTTTTTTCCTTCTCAAAAAAAAAAAAAAAAAAAAAAATCCCTTTGCTTGCCCTTTCTCTTTCTATGTCATTTTAATATATTTTAACCAATATTAAACTTAATTCAACTTTCCTGTATTTGGAATATTGACTAAAAAAAAAAAAGAGTGAGCCTGATTAGCTTAGCTCATATTTTTCTCTTGTTAATAACATAAAGGCTGGTCGTGCTTAATAGGGCTGTGTCATGCACTTTGAACTCAAGACCACGACACATTATTTTAGGAATCAAAATGCATGACTCTTCTCTTATAGGGGGAGTTGTTAGTTTGTTTAATGATTAGAAATGTAGTTTTATTTATTTATTTTTTTTTTTTGGAGAAAAGAAATGTAGTTTTACAAGCTTAGGAAGGTGCTCACCGCTCACTTCCTAACCTTATTTTGACATCTGTTAGGCCTCTACTTTCTAAAATACATAATGATTTTATTTCTTTTGTAAAAATATTAATATATTTTTGTCTTATCTTCCAGTGTCCTCGATTTGGACGTTTCTGTTTGGTACCTTTGACTTGCTTAATGATATCACTTCTCCATGAATAACATAATGAAGCTCACACCAATGATCTCTTTGTCAAACTAAGTTGGTGATATCTTGTTGGTAACCATCAATTTCAAAACAATTTATGTTGTCAGAAAGGGAACCAAGATTATGTATAAGTTTAAAGGATTTCGATGGTCAGTGGATATTGTAGGATAATGAATCTTAATTATGATGTCAATGATCTTACTGATTATTATATCCATGGAAATAAAAACTCTATAGCTACTGGTTGGCTTTCAACTGTCTAGAATTCATTCCTGGGCTCTTTTTGAGTGAGAGGGAGATAGTTGGAGAGAGAGAGGCAGAAAGTGGATTCTCCTGTAAACGGCATATGCCTCTTGATTCCCATTTCCCACAAAATTATAAAGGCCATAGCTAATGCAAAGACCCAATTAAACATATAGCTAAAGAAACCTCTGCATTGTGGTAAAAGACCACATGATTTCAAATCTGTCATATCTGATCATTTTTCGCAAAGAAGCCAAGCATGCATATTTTCAAAAATCTCTATGATGAGGGAAGACTTAAACACCATACCATCAAAAAAGAATTGGTAGACATAAAAGAGTGGGTACAACTACAATCACTTTTTGCAATCCATTAAAGAGATTTTGGTCTCTTCATTGACATGAATTCCCTCTTAGTCTCTCTTTCATTCCTTCCTCGTAGTCATCTTGGGGTTTATCACTTTACATTTAATAATAGACCTAAAAGTCTTTTTTCTTAGTCACAATAAAGAGGTCAGACAGTGGAACATATAATGCATGATTGAATTTGCAAGTGCAGGTGTCCTCAATTGTTGAAAGTTGAGTGGAAATTATGATGGTCCAACATAAGACAGGATTAGGCAACATACCATTTGGCATTTGCATAGTCTTGCACTGATTGAGTTCATGTGCTCATCCTTAAACCATGCATTTCTTGTAAGTATATGAGGTTAATCTCACCATAATTTGGTGCACTCTCATATAATTTATTCCATCTTTTAAAGGATGATTAGCTTCATGATAATATGGCAGTGTTGTTTGATGACAAGTTGTAAAACTTTAATAGAGACATTCTATTCCCTCCATACATGATCACCATCCTTATAGGACTACCATCATTTGCCTATAGGTGAATGTGAGAAAAACACTATTCGATCCTCCTTCCCCTACTCACTCCAATAATGTCCTTTGGTGTGATTTATGAGACCATAACCAAGCAAGTCCTAGGTTTGTTCACCACTGGGGTTAGTTCAAGGTATTTAGGGCCTAAAGCAACAGCTTTATATTGAGACTTTTCTACTATTTAAATATTATCAAAAAAATAAAATTATTAAATTTCTATATCATATATTTTTAATATTACCTGCTAAAAAAATGAAATTAATAATTAATGATGTGAAATGAGATATGTATAGAAATTGTGAAAATAGCACAATTCATTTACTCATTGACAATTTTTTTTTTTTTTAATCATATAGTAATTGATTTTGCGAAGAGTATTTTTCCTGGTTTTGAATCTCCCTCCTTAGTCCTCACTTCTAATATATATAGAACAAAAAATATTTTAATTGAAAAAAATATAAAATTTCTGAATTTCATATCAATGGGCTGGTATTTAGTGAACAATAGTGGTGTTGAGGGGCAATAGACCATGTCTCTGTGAAACATAATAAATTTTTTTTTTTTTTTTAACATATAAAATGAATCTGACAAATGTTTAAGGTACCTTTGTAAAAAGTCTTATAGCTCAATTGGTAACCGCTATGTTTCCAATGGAGATGTCCAAGTTCAAATCACCCACCTTGGTTATGACCATCGAATTATAAAAAAGGAAAGAAACAAGAATACCTGGTTTCTTGAAACCAATTTCTTTCGAATCCAGCTTCTAATATATATTTACCCCAAACATCTATCTTTGAAAGTAGTAATGAATATACACACACTAGACTTAAAGAATCATTGGATAACTGAATATTACTTGTATGTGCTGATCTTTAGGAAGAGCGTCTTAACTCATTTTTGCAACATCATAGTTCCACAGATAGAATAATAATCCATTACCACCTAAAGCAAAGCACAAATGTACAATACATCAGTTGACCATTTCCCAAGTGAGCACATTAGCCCCTCAAAGAGGGAATGTCTTTGTTTAGTCAATAATACTTGAGGGAAGAAACTTTCATGCTCATCTGTCATCTCAATGTGACCAAGTGTATCATCACAGACGATGACAGTATCATAGTAGGGTTTGACTATGATAACTTAAGTGGATAACTCATTTTTGCAACATCATAGTTCCACATAGTAGGGTTTGACAGATGCTACAATAACTTAAGTCCCTTTTAAGGCAAAAGAAGGGAAACTAGACTAGTCTACAATTCTTACCACAGCAATAACCCTAAATAAAACCAAACATTCTATATATATCCAAAAACAAAAAATTTCCCTAAACTCATTGTATAATTCGACCAAAAAAATACACTTCAGCTCAATGATAAAGAGTGGGACGGCATTTGGGTGGATTCTATGTGGAATCATATAAAGACATGTATTTATTTTAATTAATCAGCAAACGGTTACACTCATAAATGTAGATTAGCAGAAAAATAACTAAAAGACTGACAAAATTTCAAACTGATATTAGAAATCCACCATGACCAAAATCAACAATTTCAAGAGAATTTTTGACAAACTACAATCAACAATCATTTTTGGCAAGTCTAGGCATTTGACATAAACTCCCAACTTTGAAACTTTCGACAATATCAAGCAAAGTAATAAAATACATGAATATGTAAACAAACAATAAGTCCTAATACATGTAAATGAAAAAGATTCAGAATGGGATCCAGTACTTTAGGAGCTAACTGTTTAAAAAAAAAAAAGATTCTAAGGCTCAACTGTGGTCACCTGTTGCCACTCCCCATCTACAGCTTCCTTCCACAATGTCACACTGTTGTTTCCGTCAGCCACAGCCAATATGTTTCCTGTTAGCGACCAGGAGACCCTCCAAACAGGAGTCTTGAAATCATTCAGAACCTTGCCTTCCCATTGATCCCCCTCCTTGGCCACAGTCCATATGATGACTTTGCCATCCTGTGAGGCACTTGCAATTGTAGATTTCGGAAGTCCCAAGTTAGGTGCCCAGGCAACATCACGAACCCAATCTGTATGCATCTGAAGAGCTGGAAAGCAATCCATCTTCCATGTCCCATTATAGAGCTTCCACACCTTCACAGTATTATCACAACCACCCGAGCAGAGCTTCTGAACAGGATCAAGCAAGCCAGAACCAACAAGAGCCCCGGGAGCTGTTGAGGGAGCCCATGAAACAGATGTGACACCAACTGGGTGAGCCTGGTCGATCCTTGAGGTGTCCCAACCACCATCCGGTCTTGCAGTGAAAACTGAGATATTCCCATCAGAGGAACCACATGCCAAACAAAGTCCCAGTTCATGAGGAGCCCAAGCAACAGAATTGACAGATGACTTGTGGTCATTGAAGACATGGGCTTGGGTCCACTCATTTGGATTACCCTCCTTCCATATTATCACTTGCCCATCATAAGAACATGAAGCAAGTAAAGACCCGAATTTTGGGTGAGCCCATGCCACCTGCCAAACAGGTCCTTGGTGACCAGTTAACGTTGCAAGCTGCTGAGAGGCCGTATTGCTCACCCCAGTTATCTTAATGGAGTGGTCTGATGAGGCCGTGGCAACACGCTTACCATAGTAATCCATGGCTACATCATGGACCACGTCTTGGTGACCAGTTTCAATCTTTTGCGAAGGCATTTTTAACGCTGCTCAGAACAAAAGAAGTAAACCTTAAATTATAACTGATTCATCCTCCAATTGATTTTGCACATAATTTCAAATCCTTCAAAAAGTGAAATCATCTAAAATTTTAAACATAGACCCACTATTTGATTCCTAAGAAAGTGCAAGAACATGAAAAACAAACTAAAATAATAAAAACCTCGAAATTCTAAGTTTTCCGCAAATCTTTAAAAATACGATAATTGAATAAAATTCATGAGCTACCCATTATTTCTAAGCTCACAAATCATAGAAATCTGATCTCAGTCTCATATAACAAGTTGCATTATTGAGTTATAAAAGTAGCTATGAAATCACTGCTATAAGGGAATAAGATCAAATCCCATATAGCAAGTTGCATCATTTGCAAATATCGCATGAATATGACTAATCTACAAGTAGCTATACAAATTCATCAATCAAATTAAGCATACCCCAAGTGCCACAAATTCACAGACAATGAAATGAAATTCATCAAATCTTGAACAAACCCCACAAAAACTACAAATCCCATTTATCATTTTTTTCTACAAATTTCCTCATAAACCACACACCTAATCTAAAGGTAAATCTTGAACTTACAAACCCAACAGAATCAAATCATCAACACACCAACAACAAAAGGAGGAAAACGTTAATAAATCAAAACTCACCGACACAAGTTCAGAGCACAGCGGAGTGGAGCGGCGGCGGCTGCGGCGGCTGCGTCGGCGTTGTCTCTTGCTCTCTCGGACTCTCAGTCTCTCCGATTCGGATTTGTTTCGTTTTATTTTTTATTGGATTTGTTTTTATTATTATTATTATTATTATTTTTCTTTTTGGATTGGATTTTAATGAGGTTTTGGGCTGGGCTCATTAGAACAATAAGCAGAGCAGGCCGCTTTTAAAAAAAATATAATTTATTGATTAATTTATTTTTTAATTATAATTTTGGGCTTAAATTGGAGAGAAATTATTAGGTCTAGTTGGAATAATAGTAATAATAACTAGTCGCTAATCCGTATTATGTACGGGAACCTATCTATCTGTGAGATAGACTAAAATAATTTTATAAAAAATTTTAAAAACTACATCATTGCATGATTTGCTCTTGTATGACTTCAATTTGTATTACAATTTGATGAAGAAGTCATTGCTTGAACGTGCAATGGCTTAATTCAGATATTAAAACTTTTGAAAGACCAAAAAATATTAAAGAATCAGATGATTCACTGCTTAGAAATTATTGAAACAAAACAAAATTTATATGATTAAATAATAGAGAAATATAAGAGAAAGATGAGTTACATTCAAAAGAATAATTTCAATTATTGCAAGTTTTTTTATCTTGTAAAAAACGGCTTAAGAGAGTTTGGTGGTTCGTGTATGAAAATTACTTTTTTAAAAATACATGAAAAATCATAAAATAAATTTTTTTTTTAACAAAGTAGAGGAAAAGAAAATAACATATGAAGAGCTCATACCTCTACTTGGCTTAAAAAAAAAATTAGGGTTTGCTTTACTTTTAAATTATCAATGTTTGAGTTTGAGTTAAAAAAAAAATGATAATGATGAGTTTGAGTTTAAGTTGGACTTGTTTGAGAGATAGAATTTCACCCATTGTTAAGTTTGGACTTAACAAAAATAATTTTATTTAAATAAAATGATAATTTTATTTAAATATTGTGTTGACGTGGAAAATTGTGAGAACTTCAAAGGCTTCAGTTTTATAATAATAATAATAATAATAATAATAATAATAATAATAAAGAGTAGTGCTACATGTACTACAAATTTTACTACATTAGTATTACAAACTGATGTGTCACAAATCAAAAAGACGCAATTCAAAATTTAATTATGAGGTAATTTAAACTTACCAATTACATTTATTGCCACATAAGATGATGCCACACTTGCACAGGTGATAGTTTTTTATTGGTTGGAAGGACTATTTTAGCAATCCTCCCAACGGATCTAATAGTTTCTCCAAATTGGAGGATCGAAATAAATAACCAAAAGAAAGGACATTATGTGCTGGCAGTAGGATCAGCTGGCATCAGAGCAGGAGGATTGAGATTCTACATGCTTTGAAGCGAAAACAATTTTTTGTTGTTGATAGATATAGTAGAATTTAAACTTATGACGTTTATTCTATGATAATTGCTCTTAATAACAAAAGAGTTTACTAGTGAAGCGAACTCGAACCTAAAAAAAAACTTGTGTGCAGTGTGCACTCAGGGGCTCATGATAATACTGCTTACAACAAAAAGAAACTTGGAGTGAAAATGTGCCTTTTTTAAATTTCAAGAAAGCTACGACATGGGCTCATGGCCCATGAAATTTGAAGAAAGCTACGACATCTCTATATTATCATTATTATGTACATTTTGTATAGTTATATTAGACCAGATGGCCATCATTGCATTCCATTGCATAGTTCTAGCAGTTAATATTAATCAATATCACATGTTGTGTCGTGTACTGTTGAACCTGATTAGCATTTTTTTAATAACCTGGAGTTGAAAATGGTCCGTATCTTCATGCGTGAGGCACGGAAAAATATTGGCTTTTCATATATATACACATATAAAACTATTCATTGTTAGAACTTAAGAAGATTCACATTGCCCCCTCAAAAAAAAAAAAAGAAGATTCACATTGGAAGAATGTGTATTAAACTTCAAAATAATCAGTGGTGCTGGTCGGCAATGATGTTCATTATTCATCAACTGTGTTATTTAATTAGCTCAACTTATAAAATCTTTTGTCGTCGATTAAAAATTTGAAATCAAATCTTGTCAACATAAAAAATAAAAAAGTAGTTAATGTGGTAAGAGCAATTATAACGCTGTAAATATTATAAACTCAAATTCCATTGTATTTATTTATTTATTTTTAAATGATCATAGAACATTTATGTTGCGTTTGAGATTAGAGTTTAAAGTCAGCTTATTTTACTATTTAGCTTATTTTTGTTATTATTCATGGGTCTCACTGTATTTTTTGGTATTATTCATGGGTCTCACTGCACTTTTTGGTATTATTCATGGGTCTCACTGTATTGTTTCAGCTATTTTTTACCTTTATTTACAGTACTTTCAGCAAAAAAGTTTTCAATTTCAACTAAATAAATTGTTTCCGATTAGACCTCTAGTATACTCATTTTTTTTAGATTGAGAAACACAGCCTGTCTATCTCTATTATGACTAATTTTTATAGCCTGAGACAGAATAATTGCATAATATATTACTGATTAGGACCTACTGAACTGGTTTAGTGGTTCTCATGAGTTGCACCCATGTTAAACCTATATATAGACTTCTCCATCTTATTTCTCATGCTTCTTAAATTAATTCAACTAATTACTTCTAGTAGCAGTGAGACCCATGAATAGTAGCAAAAATAAGCTGAATAGTAAAATAAATTAGCAAAAATAATATTTACTTAATGGACACTTAGATTTGTTTACAGGGGCGGAGGCACATTGTTGGGTGGAGGGGCCATGGCCCCCCCCCCCCCCCCCCCAAAGTTCAAAATATTTCTATAATATGGTCTAAAACATTAGTTGGGGTCTTAAAACTTAATAGTTGGCCCCTCCAAAATATATTGGGTGCCCCCCCCAAAGTATGGACTTTACAATTAAATAGTTTGAATCCCACCTAAATGTCACTTGGGTTTCTTACTTTTTAACTTTTGTCTAACCTATGTGCGCAAGTGTGAAAACGTGCACCATGCAACACCAAACTTTTTTTGTTTTTCTTCTTAATAGCCCATGCAGCAACACACTAAAAGTCCACTGAAAACCCATCATCATGAGGGGCAAAGAAAAGAAATTCACTGAAAATGTGTACTGGGCTTTAGTGATTTTTTTTTTCTTTAAACTTCACCCTTTACTTCTCTTCATCATCATCATAATTTTTTTTTGCCTTTTAAATTGGATATAATTTTCTCTCATCATCATATATCATTTTTTTTTTCAAAATTGATTTGTTTTCTTTTGGGTTGAATTTTGGTGCCAAATAAGTTGTTCTAATAGTGATTTGTTCATAGAAGATAATTTGGGTTTGTTGCAGAGAGAAAATATATATTTTTCTAAAATTTCCCTTTCACAGTAGAATCTTCTCAAGTTATGTATAATGAATTTAGTAAATATGTATGCTATACATAGTATTAAAAATATATATTTTATCTGCTTAAATTTTCAATTGTTTGTTATGGTTGATTAAGACTAAAGATAATTTTTTTTATTGTGCTTAAAGGAATAGTTAAATATAGGAAGTGAAAGCCATCCATTAGAGGGATTATTAATTAACGTAAAATTATATGATTTTTTCTAGATTAATTTTTAACCATTTTATTAAAGACTAAGGAGATGCATGATAATGGATGATTTTATTCAATGAAAGATAATTTTCAAGCATAACTTTGATGGAAGATGCTAAATTCTTCAATAAAATATTTTGTACATCTTTATAGCAAAATAAATAATTTTTATATATTCATTTGAGTTGAGAAATATTATATATATATTTTTAATTTGATAATTTGATATATATAATATATTTATAAAATAACGGCTAACATATGAATGTATAATCCGGCCCCATGTGAAAATTTTTGGCTACGCCCCTGCATTAGATATAATTAAAAAGAAAACAAGAGGAAAAATTATGCCTCTAAAGTAGACCACTTATGGTGAGTTAGAAACCTGTCCTAAAGAATGAATCAACTGCCACAGTGAATCTTGGCCGGTTCAATGTGTGCAACTCTACAGACTTAACCTGAAGGAAAACAAAAGTGCAATTAGCCTTGACTGATTCAACTTACACAAACACAAGGGACGTGAAGAAGCTCTAATAAACATTGAATCCTTCTAACCAATCTAACCTCTTGGTAAGAACTTAAGACATATATCCACACGAAAGTAAAGCAAACATAGTAACCAAGGACAGATTTCTTTTTGAGATCATTATGCTAATCCCAGTTCCCAGCTTAACAAGACAATTTTTACTTCCATCAACATCAATAGAAATTTAATAATGAATTAGTTCACGCAATGGAGGAGAAGAAATTAGTACATACTAACATAACAGCACAACATAGGCTTTGTTTATGTGTGTGTTCTATAGAAAGAGGGGAATGTGTTGAAATAGAAGATCTAAAAATTGATACATGAAAAGAAGATGTAAAAGTTAATTAGGTTTTAATTTTTACAAAACCTAGCTTTTAGATCTTCTTTTCCCTTGATTTTTTAGTTTTTTATGTTTTGAAGAGAGAGACATAAAAGGATAATAAAAATACAAATTTATCATTGTTTTTAACAAAGGTGGGTAACGGAAGACAAACGGAGCTAACCTCAAGTAGGTTAAGTGCCAATTTTTAAACCACAGGTAGACAAAGTGTAATTTCCCCTTCTTTTTTTTAAGTTGTCACATAAACAGTTGAAAATCGACAAATTTTCACACCATTCTAATTTATATATATTTTTTAATTTGGTTTTAGAGTTACAAATGATGCAAAATTATGTTACTTTAGATAATTAATTAGATTCCACTCAACACTAAACAAATTCTTATTAAATTTTTTTTTTATCTTTTCTAAATAAATCTTAATTAAATTATGTAAGTTACTTTCTACAATTTATCTAATTTAATTAAATATATATCATATTTTTTTTAAAAAAAGAATTTTTGGTAAACAATTAATAGGATTTGTAATGAGACAAAAATAGATATAAATATATAAAAATCAGAATTTTTATAACTCAAAATGGAAAGAAATATATGATGTATATATTATTCTATATATTCACAATTGCAAATTTGATTTTGAAATCATGGAACATTCTTAGACCATTCAATTTGGGCACTTGGGCTGAATGGATGAGCAGTGGGACCTATAAAACAATAAGTCCCATGGCCATGTAATAATTGCAGAGTGTCTGGTAATATAGAATGACAAAGAGAGCACCACATGAACCTGCTGGTTCATCTCCCATAATGCACATGCATGGTGCATGGAGCAAATTAAGAATGTACAACCCTGCCCCTATTATTCATTCCTATTCCTATATATGCTGTATTTTGATCTCATATTGTACTCGATCGCTTTATTTTTGTGTCTAGCTAATGCACTGATCCTTATTCTACCAAACCATATTGAAGCATATATTCACAAAGATATAAAAGGACACATTTTTAGCCTTTTACTTAATTCTTTGTTGTGTAAGGCCAGAAACAGGGGCGGAGCTACATGTTAGGGTGGGGGCGATGGCCCCCCCAAATTTTTTGAAAATTCCTTTTTACTATATAGAAATATTTAATATTTTAATAATTGGCCCTCAAAAAATGGGACTTGGTCCCCCCAAATATTTGAGTTGGTCCAATAATGTTCTTAAAAAAATTGTCCAATTTGTCTAGTAGTTATAGAGAACGTATTGTTTCTCAAATTCATTTTTTATGGTAAAATGTGTTATCGTATTTCTTAAAGTTTTGGATCATTTATGTCTTTGAACACTTCATTAATTCAATTGAAATGTTTTCACTCACAATGGTAGACGATTTGGTAACTTATATTGAAAATGAAAATTGTAAGGATTTCATTATGGAAGATGGTGAAAGATTAATTTAATTTTATGAAACATTTAATTTTAAGAATTTCATTATGAAAGATACTAATTTCTATGTATGTGTATAGATGTATGTGTTTGTGTATGTGTATGAAAGTTTATATAGACTAATAAATTAGCAACATAAATTGGCCTCTCCAAACAAAAATTTCTAGCTCCACCCCTGTGTTTACCTCATTTGGTAATAAAGAAAAGATATATAGCCTTATATTTACACGCCATCGTTTTGATAGCCCTCCACCTTTTTTTTTTTTTTTTGGGAACAATTAGGGGTTCATTATTCTTATGCATGTAGTTTATATATTATGAGTAGTGTTACGGCCACAGTTTTGTCACGTAAAATTTGGTTCGAAACTTTTGTAAAAATATTGTGTTTATTACTCTATTCATATATTATTTTCTTCTTACGTGGATAATGTATTTGTTTATGTTTCTGTCTTTTCTTGGGTTTTGACTTTAGTCGATTACTAGCACACGGAGTATCATAACATAAGCACAAGACTTCATTTTCGTCTCTAGCTACCATGCTGACCCAGACGCTTAGTGAAAACGACTCGCACCTGTAAATACAAAGTGGACCGCAAAAATGGCATCTTAGGTCACTTCATTGACTACTTATTTTCAGCTCAAACACTATAGATGGAGACAGAATGGCTAAAGCAGTTGTAAAATTGTTGTGAAAATTTTTGTGACCGTCAACTTTTTTGATGAAAGAAAAATGGAGCTCACAGTGACCACACCTACCAACTCTCTTTTATTTTCGTCACAAAACTTTTGACAAAATTTCATGACTGTTAAGTGGTACATTGTGAATTGTAGATGATAAAGTGATGTTAGTGATTAACCGATAAAATCAATAAAAATCTGCTAACTTAACTGCTTGTGAGAATTGTTGCTCAAGGACTAACACAAAACACACACTTTGTATAGTATCTTTTGGCATGGGTGACAAGTCAGCATTTACCATTTATTAAATAATCTAATTCACTATACTTTAACCAAATTAATGTCCAAAGTATAATATGTAAATGTCATAAAATACTACTTTAATTTGGGTTGTCATTATCCGAAAATGCCAAGAAGATACACATAATACATATTTGTTGTCATGACTATAATTATATATAAAAACATAATTAATAATCAGATTTTATAAAATAAGGCGTGCAGTACTGCTTCAATCAACCTGCTTTGTTGTCTTCATCTTTCTTTTTTTTACCCACCAATCTGTGATGTCTTATTTAGTAAAAAATGGCTATGAGAAGACTGACTATATCAAATTAATAATTTAAAAATGAAGCCCCATCTTATCAAAATTTTCAAGTAATTAAAGTCATTATCTCATATCTTATATATGTCTTGGTCCTAAAGAAGATTCATGGCCAAAATTTTTTAATTATGTGAAAAATTAATAATCTTTTTTAATTATGTGAAAAATTATCTCCACCCTCTCTACCAAACTCCCCTCCCCCTTTTCTTTTTTCCATTAAAGAAAATATATCTATTAGGTGTCCATTTAATGAATGTTGTTTCTTCAACTAGAATAAGGGTAATGAAAATTTTGGATATGCTCTCTAGCTAAATTCATCTTAATATTGATGGTTTATAATTGTAAATGAAAAAGAAATCCAGCGATTGAAAAAGAGAAAAAACTCTTTGCTCTCACCAAATTTTTAGGAAGTGAATAGCTTTCATCTAAAACAAAGCCGAAAACCTGAGGGATAATAATACTCTCAATAAAAGGAACATTGCCCTAGCTATACTGAAGGAATTTAAAGTTGTAGAACCAATGCAGTGGGTGCCTATATGTCGTTTGGTAAGGTCGTAAAGAGAGTTTAGGCTACAAAGGTTTGTAAGTTTTGACTAATTTTTTTTTGGTAAGAAGTTTTGACTATCATAACTTATAGGAATGGTCCCTTTGCCAAACAACTAAGATTCTTCCAACATCACAACATGTTTTCCCATGCAAATGAGAATCGATGGATGAGGACACCTAGCATTGTGACCTTTTCAATTGGTGGCGGTTCCAAGAAATTTTTTTTTTTGAGTGATCATTAAGAAACTTAAATTATACTAAATTTAATATTAAAAAAAAACTTTATACATTGACAAAAAAAAAGCACACACACATATATATAAAGTTTTACACTTTCCTTACATATTTTTAAATTATTGCATATATGATAATCTCATTATTAAAACAGCAAGCTATATCTCTTTCAAATTTTAGTTTAATAAAAAAAAATTTGGGCCATTTCTTTTTATTTGAAATGACCTAATATATTGCTAAATGGATCAAGATTTAATTTTTTTGGGCCTAAAAATTTAAGGTGGTCACAATTTTTTTTTAAAGGTAGACAAATCATAAAATTTATATATTTATATATTTATTTTTCAGGTCAAGGTGGTCCTGTGACCACCCCTTGGATAGCTCGTCCAATTGGTGCCCTGAGTCGTTTGGCATGTATTGTAGGTGGTTCTCACGGTGGATCGTCTGATATCTCTATTCACTCACCCTAGTTTTAGAAGGTTGTACTTCGATGAAAGTGTACTCATG
>JARYZH020002117.1:0-18486 GCA_030021035.2 Notholithocarpus densiflorus | reverse complement strand
GAATCTGCAATCTGCATGCGTATATTGAAATAATTTGTGCTTAAATAAATCTCCACTTGGCTTGTGAATGAGTCACTCCTCTAGAATTTGCATTGGGCTTTAAATATTAGAATAGCAGAAGATAAAGAAATTGGACTTTATCACATAGACTTAGAGTGACTAAGTCAGGAATACAAATCTTTTGTACACTTTTTGCATTTTATTTTATGTTCCATTAATCACAATTTGCCATATGTTTGATTATTTTTCATTTTAAACTTTGATTGTTTTATAAGGAAAGTCAAACATATACATAGCAAGTTATGATTGATGGAATATAAAGTGGAATACAAATAGTGGTACAAAAGATTTGTATTCCTAAGTCACTAGAATAAAATTATACCACCATACACCATTGGTGCGATGGTCACTCCACAAGTATAAGTATTTGTGGAGTGTGGAGGGCAAGACCTGGAGTTCAAATCTTCAGGAGGAAGTTTCATACACATATACACTTAGATTATGCTAGAATATAATTCTATCTATCTAAAAAATAAAAAAAAGATAAAACTATAAACAAATTGAAGATTGTAAATAGAATTCACTGTCAAAAAGATTGAAGCCATTATTGTTGTAGATTGGATCAAATCATCGCTGATACTTCATGACATGAGCCTAATGATACTACAGCAAATTTGAATAGAGCAATTCTAGCTTTATTGGACAATCAAGCAAGGCCACGATAAGTTGGTATTTTTTTTTTCCCAGTAATCCTAAACTAGATTATATAATTCATTTTTCTATTTTATTAGTAGTTTCCATCTATTTTCCAATGGCTTCAACAGAAACGTGTCCTGACAGGCTCCTAGCTAGCTCCTAAATTTTTGTTAATTTCTAATTAATATATTCAAAGGCATAGAATTTACTCTCTCTTATATATATTTCTGTTTTATTTTATATAGATGAGACCGTGAGAGGTAGACACATAACATTTGTTTTTTCTAATTCCAAGGCAAAGATTTGATTATTTGCCAAGCTTAATTTTGATTAGTATTGGTTAAATTAGGGCTCTCCAAGGCACCCGCCAATCCAAGCCACTCGACACACCCAGCCGGACCTGATCTGTCCGCTACCCAATCCAACTACTCCTACTTGTCTCTGCCTTCCAAAATTGTCACCGGCGGGTTTAGTGGCAGGTCTCCTCTTCCAAAATCTGAGCCACCCGACCCAACCATGATATAAACTAAGTTAGGGTTTCTCAACCCTTTTTAACTCTTTAATTAGTTCAGGCACAAGGGTCTCAAAGTCTCTCAATCTCTCAACTCTTTAGTCTAGATTTGCGATTACTACTGCCATTGCAACATCACCAGCTCATCTCTGCCACTGATTCACTTCCCAAAAATTTTACTCTACTGCTTTATCAATTTTTTGGATAGACCCAAAAACTTAATATATATTGTTGTTATCACCTTTCTTTTTCTTCTTTTTTTCCTTCATTTTTTTTCTATGAATAAGTCAATACTAAATACGAATATAAGATGCACCTCCCCCACCTCACAACGTTACAGGTCTAATAGAAAGGCAAGCACAAGGTTGTTTTACAGTTATGCATTTGCCTTTGAGGGTAGAGACTATTGGTAAAGATATTCCTTTAAACACACGTAAGTGATCAACTGCTTATGTTAATAATCTCTTTTAAGTTGATATTTCTATTTTATTAATGAAAATAATTATATGCTGGATAGTTACAAGTGATCATTTGTTAAAGTGCCATAAGCAATGCTGCATGCTACATTTTTAGAGCATTCGTAGAAGCAGTGGCGGAGCTAGGATTCTAATTTAGGGGGGGCAAGATGAAAATAAAGAGTTGAAGGCAAAATCAATTTCAATTTTTTTAATTAGTATAATTAAAAAAATACTTAACTAATTAATCAAAAAATTTGATTAGCATATAAATATAATGTAAGTGTTAAGTTGTTTCTTTTTTTTTTTTCCTCGTGCATAGCATTAGATTTTTTTTTTTTTTTTTTAAATCATAAAAGTATTGATGTTTATTAATTCTATGCTATATCGTGTTTATCGTAAAAGCATTATAGAAGCATTAAAGAAAGCAACATAAAAATTTTGACATATTGGTTGGAGATGTTGTGATAATATACCATTTTTTAATTTCAAGATTACATAGAGTACATATAAGAATTTTTCTCTTCATTATATTAGACGAGTTTGAAATATTTTCAAAATAAAATTTCAGGTCAAAGTTATTATTACTAAAAGTGATATTTTTAAGGGAATATATTGAGCTTCTTGCTAATCATCAGCCAAGAAAAGTAGATTACAAGTGGAGCCAAAAGTGACAGCCCCGTAGCACAATATTACATGCAAAGTTGCAGAATATAAGCTTAAAGCAAACAGAAACATACACAAAGAAAATATAGGAAAATATTTATTAAGGGGGTGTGGGTTTGGGTGAGGTCAAGGGGGGCAATTGCCCCCTCTCGACCCCCCCTAGCTCCGCCCCTGCGTAGAAGTAAACCCAATCAGTACAGGGAGTATTGCTATTCCAAAGAAGCAACAGGGGCCACCAATCATTCATAATGCTACAAGGAACAAACTAGTACTTTAAGGAATATTACACCACCTAATAACTTTTTATTAAATCAATAGTTTGAAAATCTCACTATTAAATTACATGTTCTCTATATTTTTAAAATGCAAGTCGAATATAGTACAAATGAAATGTTATTTATTATATGATCTATAAACTCATCTTTGATATATAAATTTTAAATTACAAAAATTTAAACAATAAAAAATTGTTTACTACATAGTTATTTTAATTTTTTATCATCTAAAATTTTAAAAGTAATAATAGTGCGTTTTTCAACTAGAATTATGTATCTAAATTTTTTTTTTTAAATAGGATTTATTCATGTTCTCCCCCTTCTTCTTTTTATTTCATTTATATTTTGAATATTAGTAGTTTCATATCTACTATTTCATTTAAAGTGTACATAAAATTGTGTATGCATTAATTAATATAATATATGTATATATATATATATATATATGTATAGTTGTTTTACGTTTAGGCAAGCGGTACTTTACCATAAGAATAATTGCGGGTACAATTAAATTCTAGCTGTGCTGTGATTTTTTTTTTTTTTTTAAAAATGAATCTATAGCAGCTGTCAAAAAGCGCCGCTAAAGGTGTACATATTATGTTTTAAATGAAATCTATCCTTAAGGAAAACAATAATAAAAAGAACACTACATCAGTTTTCAATACCTTGAAATAATATAAAGAGCAATCACTACACATGAATGTTGTAATAGATGATCCATTTCAAATGGAGCTTTTCAATCTGCAAGACAATTCATCCTACCATTACACAAATACTATAACCAATATTAAGCACTACAATACCACAAACACTGCCAGCCCGGAAAAGAAAATCCTCCAACTTGTCGATGTTGCAAGCAAGATTTATGCATGCATTTTAGTATTTTACACCTGATTTGTGATTTTATACCTGGACCAACAAAGAAAATATGCATTTTAAAAATAAAAGTTGCACCAAATATACATTAAGGGACCATATTAAATGGGGCATTTAGTTTCAAAATTACAGAATTAAGCAAATCCCAGAACACAAAATGCTCCAAAAAAGTGCAACTTTGGATTATAAGACTGAAACTCAAGAAGAACCATGAATCAGTGGAGAAAAATGAAGCCTTTGTATGACCCAACTTGGGAATTCTCCTTCATTTTTCCCCCTGAATATATGCTCCGATGGGTGATGACTCTATAAGTGATAACACAAGTCACAATGAAGGATTGGTATGGATACAATTAAGAGGAAAAGACATTTCAATAGGTTTTACCAATAAATGTCCTTACGGTATTCATTAATAAATTATTTTAGAAAACTTTTTATACGAAAAAAAAAAAAAAAGTAACTAAATTTTGTTATCGTCTTTTCAATTTTTCATAAAATAATTTTCCTAAAATGGATGATAATTGTACCTTGTTTAATAACCCAACTGTTACTCTAACTAAAGTAGATTCTCAAGGACATACTGGACCTTGTAGTAGGTGATTCGGTATCCAACTTCCGGCCCAGTACTTTTCATGGTCTTCTTATTCTTGAAATATTTTTCATCCATAAAATTTATCCTTTAAATTTCGAAAATACAACTTTATTCTTACAAGTTACAACAATGACTTAGCTAGCGCTACTATATTAGTTGATAAATTGATGTTGGTATTGTCCAGGATGAGAACTAATAAAGAAAGTCAACTTAACTGTTGTAAAAATTGTTTTGTATATTTTACAACATCTAAAGACTTAGCTTCGGTCCAATATGCCCAGTTCACTTGAAATAATTTCATTATAGAATTTATCATTTGTTTAATTAATTTTAAGTCACCTGAAATCCCAACCTGTGTATATACTATATAGTATCTTGAACAACAAATGGTTGGAAAACTATTAAACCTTTTTCACAAAAATGATAAATCCGTATCCTCCTGATTGGGAGGATAAAATTGATAAGGATTAAGACCACTTAGAATTCTTAGAGTAATTTATCGTAAAGTTCTTAAAATTATATCAGTTCATTATTGTAAAATAAGAATGTTAAAATTATAGTAAAAAGGTCCGCCCTTAACCTATGATAAAATTATATTAGTTCATTATTGAAGAGAATTCTATTCACTAGAATTTTTTTTTTTTTTTTGAAAAAATCATTTAAAAAAATATATAAAAAATGTCAATTGAATTATTTGAAAACATTTTACTATATATATCTTTTAAAATTGATTTTTTTCGAAGTTGATATCATTTTTTTTTTTTTTGAGAAACAAACTATATTGCTAAACACACACACACTTTTAAAATTGATTTTTTTTTCGAAGTTGATATCATTGATAACACAATAAAGCATACAAAAAAAATATTATTATTATGGTAAATTATAAAGTTGGTCTTTATCATTTGCATCATGTCTTATTAATTTGATCTCTAACCTTCCAATTGTGTCAATTTGGTTCCTAATATTTTCAGTGTACTTACTTAATTTGTTATTTGATTTCTAAAAATCTTTACTCATTACAAATGCATCAATCATTCATTTTTCAATTCATTTGCATGCATTTATGTAAAAGTTTCAATTGTTTTCTTAAGACCATTATATTTAAATGACATTAAATATAAATATATATATATATATTTGAATGTCGTTATCCATAAAATGTTAAAAAGTTTGTTTTTTTTAAAAATAATAATAATAATCATTATATATTGTCAATTGAGTTTGATTTGTGCACCGTAAAACTTACAACAAATAATTAAACCAATAATATTTTAATTTATTTTTTTTAAAAGGGTCGGGTCAAATTATGGGTCAACCCATTTTTGTTTCGGGTCAAAAAATTTGGGTTCAGGTAGGATACTTTTGGGGTGAATTTCGACCCATTTTGACGCATGTCTGCACATGCACAATGGAACGGCTAGGACCAAATTGAGTTCGAATGCGCCTTTGCTCCCGCGCAAACGCAATGCAAATTCATAATAGAATCTGAGACAGAGAGAGATAGAGAGATGTCCTAAAGACATGGAATACACAAAACTCAATGTTCAGGTTCCTTTTCCTCTTCACTCATATATATTCCATATGCTCTCATTAAGTTGGAATTATTGTTTAGCAAAAACTAAGTTGAAATTATGAATTATCATATTCCGAATAAATGATTTTGTACACTCGATCTGCTTCACATAATGGTGGGTCCCATCTGTAGGACTCACATGTAGAGCTCACTCTGACACCGAGAACGTATCTTATACGCCCGGTTGTATAATACCTATGTGAGATTGATGTGGGGCCCACATGTCAATCTCACATAGGTTGCATACACCAGGCATATACAAGATTTTAGGAGGGCATATTACACAAAATGATTTCACCACATCTAAGAAGCAATGCACATTTTTGTTTCATCCCAGTTATTTAACTATGTTTTTATTTTAAGTTCACATTCTTATTCCAATCATATCTATTTATTATTGTTTCTTGTTCTGCCTTTGAACTAGGTTGAGTACAACGTTGGATGAAGTTTTGTATACCCCATTCCTGCATTACTTTACCTAGTAAAAAATCTGCTCCAGGTTAGTCGTGGTAATCATGTTTTTATTTTTGGTTGTCACAATTCCATTGGTATTCTTGCTTGTTGAAATTTGATTAATGCATATTCTTCGCTTTTATGTTGCAGTACTACATCCTTGAGCATGTGGATGCCCCGGGTTATCAAATACTGAAGAATCTGAATGTTATCAGTACTGGCGTTTTGTATAGATTTATACTTAAGAAGGAGTAAGTCCTTACCATCATTTACATTGGTTTTTGTTCATTTCATAATGGAAAATGTTTGCAAAAGCACCTTAATAAATACAATGAAAATGGAAAAGTCATAAAAACTCATTTGGTTTACATGTCATCTCGTTGATACTCAGAAATCTTGGGAATGTGAAAAGCATCCATGAGCATGAACATATGTACTAATTCAGCTGCTCTTGGGTTACGTGTCTGAGGATGGAGAGTGAGATTAAGGAAAAAAGCTAATTTTTATGACTGCAAACTAAGAATTTTAGCCAAACCAATTATGCCTGCAAAATTTTTATTGAGCTTTGCGTTCCAATTATGTATTCTTTCAAGTTAAGCAATATTCAATGGACGGCTATAATTTTACTATGTGTTGGGTGCGGCATATCTCAGATAAAGCCGAGGTAAGGTTTTGCTCACACAACTATATTGTTTGTATAATCTTTTCTTGAAATTCAAATTTTTTCTACTTTCAGCTTATTGTTTGTGCTTTAGAAAATGACATTGTTTTTGCAGTTTAGATGTTTTTCAAACTCCTGTTCAAGGTTGGGTGATGGCCATTGTAAGTTAACCAAAATTTTAGACACTCTTGATACAACAATGAAGAAAAAAAAATAGAGGAAAACATTTTATAGCTTAATGTTCTTGTTATCATAATGGGGGTGATTTCTTTGCAGGTCAAGGCACTCCTAAGTGGTTTGGCAGGAGTGTACACTGAAGTGAGTTTTTTAAGTACACAGTTTGCACTCTAGTTCTTCAGAACTACAATTCATGTTTGTCATTTAGTCACTGTTTGAATCCTAACCCAACATAACTTGATCAGTGATTGGGTTAAATTTTGTTAATTGATAGATTTTGTAAGACTGATTGAAGTTTTTTAGTGATCCATTGAGTTAAAAAAGTGAAACTCTCATTAGAGTGATCTAGATAACTGTTCTATTAATTATCTTGCTTATGATTTCTACAGGCTATAATTAAAAAGCGAACTTCAAGAAACATATCCGTGCAGAATTTCTTTTTGTACGTCTTTGGCATGTTGTTTAGCACTGTTGCTATAGTGACCCAAGATTTTGATGCAGTGATGAACAAGTAATTCTAGTCTCTGTTTCTGATTCTCCTCTTACAATTGGTCTATCCTCTCCATTTCCCCTCTGTGAAGTCATTGTTTAAAAGATTCTTTACTGTCTTAGAAGTGGAATATTCTTCTTTTCTGATTAGAATTGAAGTTTTAGTATAGAAGCTATTGTTTCTTTTGTTCAGGGGATTCTTCTATGGATACTCATTTATTACAGTTCTCATGATTCTCAACCAAACACTAAGGTATCTTAAATATCTTATTTGGCTTCATAAAATGTAGCTTATTTGCATGCTTTAGTTTTGTCGTAAATTTCTCACTCCCAGTAATAAGATATCCCTCGTGATTTTGTAATTTTTTTTTATAGTTATTCTATACAACTTCAATTTGTGATTCTAGGGAATATTATAAAAGTTAATTGAAATTATATATCAATATTTCAGCACATGTTAGAAGGGTGCGCATGGTTATACTTTTATGATTTTAAATTTTGTCACGTGTTGTTATCTTTGGTCAAGATAGAAAGTTTTCTATCAAACGTCAATAATTAAATAAACAAAATCTTGTTAGGCTGTCTTAAAAATCCAATTGCCCATAGACTAATTGAAATGCTACTTTTGTGCAGTGGCCTTGCTATATCTATGGTAATGAAGTATGTTGACAATATTGTGAAGGTAAGCAAGGGAAATACGTTTACGTGAATTTATTATTCCTCAAAATTTGTTTAAGTGGATAAATGCTTCGAGTGTATTTTCTTTTGCTTCTTTACCTGATTTACTCGATCATTGTACTTTCCATGTTTAATTTTGTGTACCTGTTGTATGCCCTTTGTGTACATTAAGTGGCAATCTTTTTGATTATATACATATATGTACATGTACATACATATAATCCAGCACTTTACACAGATAAATTCGTCTTTATAATTGTATTACTCAAAAGAAACATAAGTTACCATCCTGCTGCAAACATTTTCTGCACTTTGTGATTGAAGTTCCCATTTTTATTAGCTTCCCCATGTTGTGCAGGTGTATTCTACTTTAGTGGCAATGCTTTTCACAACATTTGTCTCGTACTATTTATTTGCATTTGACATTTCATATGCCTTCATCTTTGGCACAGTGTATGTTAATTCTGGTTACATGGTCCATCTCCCTCCTATGTATTCTTTAATCATATCATGAACATCTCGATCTATTTTATGTTGACGTCTTAATTACTTGTTTTTAACTGGTAGTTATCTCTTGCTTTCAACATGGTGATAGTCTCTATATATCTACATACTGTTGGGAAGCAAAGATTAACGCCTCACCTCTCTCCTCTATGATGATTTATATACCTGTATTTTAAAGTTAGGATTAATTCAAGATCAGTAATTGAACAATTATGGTTTCCAATGTTTGCTTCGACTCTTTTTGTAAAATTACAATGACAAGTTTACTTAAGTATTGGTACATGTTTTGAGAAGCTTCATCTGTGAAACCTTTTTGATCAATTACATCTTAGAATTTTGAGGCTTCAGCCTTCATTCTGCTTGTTTTGCCAAACCTAACTTGCTGATTGAGTCATGCTTGAGATTTGGTTTTAAGGTAGGACTGTGAGATGAAAGATTAAAAGCAATAAAAATTCAAGCAAATCAATGATAATATTCACAATGGATAACATTGATGTATATTGCAAAAATCATCACATATAAGCTTTGCTAGAAAAGAGGGGATTCCTCCAACTGCACCATATCAGTAACATAGGATTTAGTAGGCTAATAAAAAGGAGCTTTGTTTTGTTCAACTTTAAATTTTACTAGTATTATGTTCATCTGATGCACAGCTTTCTCAAAATTATAAGTATATCAAAATACATTAATAATTGCTAATTGATACTTTAAAAGAGTTTAAATATATTAAAATGTGTATATATTACCCATTTTAAAATTAATATGACTTTGTCACGTGACTCATTAATGCACAAGCATGGTGTGTGATAACTCTTTGCATATGGCAAAGAAAATTAAGGAAAATCTTGTTACACTCTTTGAAAACATGATTATAAGTTTATAACCTATATGACAATGTGTGATAATATGGAAAAAACTTAGGTGCTCCGGGAGCAATGCTCCCTCCTCTCATATGAGGGGTGGGCCCCATGGTGGGACCCACTATGGGGCCCACCCCTCATGTGAAATGAGGGAGCATTGCTCCCGGAGCATGTAAGAATTACCCGATAATCATTACCCAAAAATTCATACATCCTATCTATCCCCTCTCTTGTTGTGGTAAGTTGTTTGAAACGCCATCCCTCAGATATCAGTTGAGGTATAAGAATACAAGGGTCTTAACGAAATCCTCCCCTCCTAATAAATGGTTGAAGGTGAATTTTGATGCTACCAAACTTGAGGGAGTTTTTGTTACATAAGCAATATTCTCAAAGCTTATACTGGTAAATGCAAGTATTATGGCAGTGTTTGAAATGCAAAGTTTTGGGACACAACTATACCATCTTTGAAGACAATTCTAAATTCCTAATCAAAGCAATCTTGAACCCAGAACTTGACTCCTGTGGATGTTACATAAGCAAATATAGATTATCTTTTGGATATTAACAATATATTATGCTTACATTCCTTTTGGGCTTTTGATTTTTGTTCCAAGGTAAACCAACTTTCTTTATTGTCCATAACTTAGCAATTGGGCTTCTATTTGTAAGGCTTGTGGGCCTGTTACCAATTCTAGTTATGGCATAGTGCTAGATTCTGTGGCTTTGTGGGTTTTTTTTTTGGGGGTGGGGGAGGGGGGTTGTATATATAATTTAGTTACTTGCCCAAAAACAAAAAATAAAATAAAATGTTCTTTTCAGACTTAATAATAAAGGATTAATTTGAAAAATGCAACACAATTGGATGAGTTCAATTAGCTGGCTAGCTTGTGACATCCAATCTAAATTGTAATCAAGGAAAAAAAAAACATTTTGAGTTGGCAATAGTTATATGCATTTAATTCTATTTTGGCTTATGCGAATCCAATCACATCAAAGTCACGTTGTGTTGTGGTGCTTTCTGTCAATCTGATCCTCCAAGTGTGTGGCACATCAATCGTCATAATACATGAGAAACTTCCATCTTCACTTGAACACTTTACCCAAATAAATCAAAATAAATTCACATATTCCCCAATTATGTAATGTAACCAAGCTTTTACCTTTTGCCTCTCGTATGAATATCTCTTAAATTTTATTAGGTTATTCCTTTTCACTTTCAGGTAAGACATAAGGTCTTAACCTATTAATAATGCAAAATATTTCCTATTTTTTGGTTGGGAATCAAAAACAATTCTTTCTTGTAAGAGATCTAACTAATGTCAATGAATTATAAGATTATTGACAAATGCAAAACAATTCTAAAGACTGAAAATTTTAATTAAAAATTGTTGTTGCTTCTTGTGATAAGATTCTCATATAGGAAATTAGTGGTATAAATATATTTTTTTCTTATTTTAGACAATTTTACTCAATTGGATAAGAGAGAATAATATAAAGTAGCTTTTATCTTTTATTAATTTTTATTTTTTTACTTTGAGATAGAATTCTACTCTAGCATTTATCTTAAATATTTAGCATTTATGTCATCAATAAGTTTATAAATAAATAAAAAATTCTATAATTTTTTTCAACCATTGCAGTGATTTATGAGTGATAAACAATAAAGTAATTTTAAAAGCGAGTCCATATAAAAAGCCTTAACAACTTATCATTCCATACAAGTTATGATAAAGAACTTGTGCCATAAGATTACTCTTATGTCATTTTATCTTCCAAGTAAAAAAATTATTAAAAAAAAAAAAAAAAAAGGGAAGAAAGTAATGCCAAAGTTGGGAAAATGATTTACCTTTTTGCTTCTTTTTCTTCTTTCCACTTTCTAAGAAAGGACCAAAGAAGCACTGAGAAAAAGAATGTGCTTTTTTTTTTCACAAAGTTATTCAACGTTGTCCCTATGCTACTTTGAATAGATAGAATGAATGAAATATGAAAGATCTACGAACAATGAACATGGGTTAGAAAGAATCCTCATTAATGGGCCACCAGAGAATTGCGAATTGCGATTGTGTGCCTAACTATCGAGACGTGTCATATCCAAACTCGGGAGTGCTTATTAAATTTATAACTAGTATGACTCGTGTCTTAACCCCTATCACCCAAAATGCCATTCGTGATTTTAAAATACTTATTATAAATATTAGTATATTATGAAATCTTTACATACAGTCAAGAGACTTGTAACTCAACTGTTTGGTATTTCTTAGTATTTCAAACGGAAATATTTAGGATTCAAAAGACTAACAGCTTAACGGGTTAGAATTTTTTAGTGTTTTCAATGGAGATATCAAGAATTCAAATCCTCTCACCTCAAACTATCGATATATCCAAAAAGTCTTTTCACATGCAATTGCATAATATGTGTTCAAAAGCTTTTCTGTTTTTTCAATTACAAAAATATACTAATATTTTTAGATTGTAGCTTGCATGAAATTATAGATCACATATAAAATATATGTTCTAATTTGAGAGAATTTTAGAATTTTTTTACTTTTAATATCTGTATACAAGGGTGGTCTACATGTCAAGTCAGATTAGGTTTGTGTCATCTTGACACTTGACCTGACCACATCAAGATATAAATTTTTGGATTTGTTGTTGATAAGAATGGTTGAAATCAAACTCAGGTTGCTTTAGGATGGTTGATCAGATTTTGTCAAGTTTCATCTCCAACAAATTAAAAAAAAAAAAAAAATTATCATGAAACTAGAAGAAGAAGAAGAAGAAGAAGAAAAATTCAAAGCCCAGTAGATTCCACACAATTCCTACAAATTAATCACAAAATCAACACAATGCTAAAATTTCAACAAATATTCAAATACAAACAATATATGTTGTTCGAATCTTGCCAAGGATGCAGTTATATATGAAGATTAAACCTAAGCTAATTAAAGATTAACTCTAAGATGTGCAATACAAGTACTTGTATACCACATTACAAGATGCATTGAATTGAACCTAAACTAATATTTCTAACATCAACAAAAAAAAAAAGAATAGGAATCAAAGAAGCCACAACTCAATAATATTAATTTATGAAAGAATAACACCTCCAATTCACAAACCTATCACTATCTGCATCTCTTTCTCTAGGCTTATAATTATGCTGCTATATATTTTAAACATTCATGGATCCCACATGTCAAAAAAAAAAAATTTTGAAAATATCATTCTCTCCTAGCCACCTTAGACTTAGACACGCTACAATTAGCCTACATGACTAAACTTTCATAATTGGCTATTGGGCATGACTTTGCTTCACACAGCAATTCTGGTCCATCCACTAGGAGACATGAGGACCTCTAATTTGTAAAGATGTCAATAAGATTGGTTCCTAGTTACTATCAAGAACAAACATGGACCAACATGCTGACATCTTGTTCGTTCTAATTGACCACTTCATAGTTCATAGCCTCTGCATATTCTCTCCAAGGAACTCTATGATTTTACCATCGTTCTTCGTTTAAGGAAACAATTAAACATGGTGTTCCTTCTGTGGAATTCATTGTAATAATCCTGTTTTTGATTATATGTATGGTCTTTTTTTATCAATTTAAAAGATATGGTTTCGGTAAGTTTAGTCTTTTGAGGAAAATATATTTCTTGTCAACCAAATCATTCAACATTTGTGTATTATCATCCTTTATTGGAAAAAAAAAAAATAGCTTCAATTGCTTTAAAACCTATTATTAGATACTATAACCCATATCATATTTTTGGATTTGTTTAATTCTGCTGATTGAGAGGTTTTTGATGGACCTATACGTGTGAGTTTAATGTAATAAAGAATTAAAGACTACTATGTTTGAAAATGGTTACACAAGGGAAAAGAAAAAAAAATGTAAATAAGCAAAAGTCCATATATAGGACCAGCCCCAAATTCAGTTTGACGAAATTTTCAGAACTAATTAATAAGGTCTTATCTCTAAGAATGAAGAAAGCAACATGTATTTGTAAATTTCAGAACTAATTATTAAGGTCTTATCCCTATTTGTAAATTTCAAACTATATTGAAAGGTTGATGGACCTATACAAGTAAGAATAAATGGATAATGTAATAAAGTCATATGTTTGAATGGTTCCACATATGGGAAAAGAAAAAAAAAAAGTACATAAACAAATAGGACCAACCCAAATTCAATTGAATATTTTCAACAGTAATAAAGTCTTACGACTTTTATCTCTAAGAATGAACATAAATTATGGGGACTATATTTTCTCAAAAAAAAAATTATGGGGACTATTTGTAAATTCTAAACTATATTTAATAATTCTAAACTTTAAAGTTGCGATTCAAGACGGAACTAAAATGTTAAGACTAAGTCCAAATAATAATAATACTAACGCTTAGTTTGTGCTTGTAACATTTTTTCTGCATTTTTAAATGTTTATTTCATTGTAAAATCTTGGTTGATCAAAAAACGTTTGTAAAATGTCTTACCCAAAGAAAATTTTAGTAAAATATTTTCAAAAATATTTTCCAATTTAACAAAGTTATATAATGATTTCTCTTTATCATCACTTTATCAGCCATCACTCTAAGATATCAATGGATTTTTGGTAAATGTGTGATTTGTATCTATATTTTTTATTCAACAGTAAGAGAATTTATTAGTTGAAAAATCTGGAGTACCCAACTTGATTAAGATAGTAACTACAAATAAAATAAAACATAAAACCGTTTGTGGTTGAAAAGTTTCAACCACCCCATACATTATTATGAGAGATTCAAAATATGGAATTTAATCACAAATTTAAATTTTGTGTTGAGGTATAGTCTAAACATAGAGCATTTAGATCCCCTAATTTTTTTTTTTTTTTTTTAAATAGAGCATTTAGTTATCCTGCTACTATTTGCAATGTCTGTTTTAGGTATACTTTTTTGGACAAATATTTTAATAGTATGAACTGCAATTAGCATTTTTTTTTTTTTGATAATCGCATTTTTTTTAATTAATAAAGCTGTAATAGCATTTATATGGGCTAATAATAATATGCTCCACTGTGGTGAATATGTATATATTAAAAAGAGAAAGCCACTATCTTCTATCTCCACCATCATATTATTTATGTCAACAATGTTCTCTACCATCACTTACCTATCATTGACCTCACCTTCATCATCACAATTCACAAGCCACTATGATTACAATTTGTGTCAGTATTTACTTTATATAAACTAGCGTAGTCATTAATAATGTTGTTAGTTTTAAAATTGGCAAATTCAATCGCATCAAAAAAAAAAAAAAAAAAAAAAAGAGAGTTGGCAAACTCAATGATAATGTAAACTGTCAAATGTTTCTATAATCAGTTCATTCTAGTTCACTGAAGTTGAAGGCCATTTGTACATGAAGCAGCTTAAGAAAAACAAGTCTATGAAGATTCAACTGTTCATAAATTAACCAAAATGTTGAAAGCTAAAAATTAATTCAATTGATCAGGGAGTGTGATGGTGAGCTGTTTATAATGGCCATTTCCAGTTTAGGATGTTTGATAGATGAGAAAGAGCAAGAAAACTCAAGAAAAACATAAATATGAAGGGAGTGTGATGCCACTCTACCTTTCAATTGGCCCCATATCATTGTTTTACAAAATTCCTTCCAAATCATATAAAACATAGCCAAATTACCAATAAATTTCGAGCGCAACAAATTGCACAAATATGTGAGGTGGCAAATTGGTAATGGTAGATAATAAAGAAATGCCAGGTCCATGTGAGAATAATAATAATAATCTGTGACCAATCCAACAAGTGTAAAATTTATTGTGTAAACTGTTATGTCTGTAACATTGTTCGTCAAATAATTGAGACGCTACAATTAGGCACATGTGGCATCCTCTTATAGGGTAGACCTTGTTTTTATTCTACCTCTGGGGGGACATTTTGAAGACATGTAGCATTAGGATTGGGGCCTACTACTTAGAACAAAGACAACATAATGCTACTTTGTTCTCTACCCACATTATAGCCATAGAAATATAGAATATTTAACTTTCACTAATGGCCTGTTTGGAAATTTAGAGAGGGTGGAGAGTAGAGGGGAGTAGAGGGGAGGAGAGTAGTGGGGAGGAAAGTAGAGGGGAATGGTTCCCCTCCACCTTGTTTGGATGTTTTTAAATTAATAAGGGGGAATGAAGTAATTAGCCATTCCCCTTATTTAGATGTTTTAAAAATTAGGATGGAGATGAGAGTAAATGATTAAAATAGACAAATTTACTCCTATTTGAAAATGGACTTGCAACATACATTGGTCTATTATTAATTTAGAAATGGTAAATTGAAAAATTTATCTAGTCAATAATTTATCTACTCTACTCTCCCTCCAAATCTCTCCAATTTGGGGGAATTAAAAATGAGGGGTTAGAGGTGGTTGAAACCCCTCCAAACTCCTCCCCATCATTCTTTAAAAAACTTCCAAACAAGGTAATTGAATTACTCTCTCTCTCTCTACTCTACTCCCCTTCCTTTTTTAAACTTCCAAACATGCCATAAGAGATTCTCAACCAACCCTGCTCATTAAATGTTTTTCTTGACGGTAAAAATTTAACAAAGTTTCATTTAAGGAAACATTTTGGAACAGTGTTGCCTTCAAGGCACCTTTCTTTATATCAAAGGAAACATCATACATAAGTACCCAACCGATCGATTACTTATGAATGTTAATTTAATGTCATCAAAATCTAGCATCTTCCCAACAAATTCAAATAAATATGGATCTTATTAATGAGTATCCTAAGATGCTTTTTTTTTTTTTTAATAAGTATGATAAGATTTAAAATCTATAGCATCTGCTTTATAAAAATAATTATCTTTTACTATTATATCAAAACACCACCAAGTTTTTCATTTGTGTGGGTTAATTGGAACCTACTAAAGATATAATCATACAAGTTAAGTAATATTGAAAGTTTGAATAAATTATAATGTACTCCCTCTGTCCCATATTGTTAATCTTATTTATAAAAAATTTATAAAAAAATCAACTTTTTAATCATTTAATGTGTAGTTTTTTAGTTAAAACAGTATATATTTCCAAAATTATCCTCATTAATTTAAACTTTAATAAAAAAAAGGTATTGACTTTTTAAATAAAGTAAAGGTAAGTTAACAAGAGTCTTATAGCTCAACTAGTTAGTTCTTTATGGTATTTTCAAAAGAGACATTTAGAGTTCAAATCCCTCCCACCTCTCAGCTATCAATACAATATATATATATATATATATAAATATATATTTATTTATATTTATATATCAAAATTTCAATATAGTTTTGTATTTTGATATTTGTAGAAAGTTTAACTTCATTTTATAGAAGAAAAGATATAAAAAATTAATTGGTACAATATTAAATGCATCTAACCTTGTGTCTTTAAGCACTCAGTTAACAAAAACAAAAGATTAATGTTTCCATTATTTATGGTATCCCTTGTAATTTGTACCATGAAAGATTTAGGGTAAACATATGTAAATTTTTTCCTAATCAAACCCAAATTAGGTTTAATAAGAATTGGAGAACCATAATATTTTTTTTTTATGTTAATGAGAATTGAGAACCGTAATAAAAGCCTACTTCCCCAACTTGGAAAGCTATTGAATGGGTGGAGAAGTAAGACTTTATCATGGGCGGGAAGATCCACCCTAATTAAAATGGTGGCTCAAGCGTTACCTACATACACAATGTCTACTTTTGACATCCCCACTAAGGTGTGTGACAAGTTAGATGCTTTGACTAGGAAATTTTGGTGGAATCCAAAAAACCCAAATGGAAGGTATTTGGCTTGGGTGGCTTGGGAAAAACTTTGTCTACCTAAGGGAAGTGGAGGGTTGGGATTCAGAAAGAGCAAGGATTTTAATAAAGCTCTTTTGGCTAAGCTTGCTTGGATGATTGCTTCAAATAGGGACAGTTTGTGTATGAACCTTCTGAGAAGCAAATACAAGGTTAGAGAGAATTGGATTCAAAGTGAACCTTCTAAAAATGCTTCCCCAACTTGGAAAGCTATTGAGAAAACCAAACCCCTTATTGCTAAGGGTGCTTGTTACCTTGTTGGAAATGGTGCTTCAATTAGTGTATGGAAGGACCCATGGATTCCATGGCTAGATGGGTTTAAACCAACTCCAAAGGATGACTCAATTCAACGAAACCCTTTGATGGTATCAAACTTGATATCTACTGAGGACCATTGTTGGAATCTACCTCTGCTTAATGAGCTGTTAAACTCTGAGTCAGTTGAAGCTATCAAAAAAATTCATATTCCTTTAAGGAGCAGAGCTGATAAACTTATCTGGGTCCCGGACAGCAAAGGGGCATTTTCTGTGAAATTTGTTTATAAGGCTAACCAATACCCTCCTGGTGGAAGCTCCACAGTTCAGTGGCAAAAGATATGGAAGATCAAAGCTCATGACAGAATCAAAATGCTTCTATGGAGAATTGGGTCCAATGTTCTACCAACCAAAAACAACCTGGCATTAAGAATAGGGACATCTGATCCAAACTGTGTGCTTTGTGACAATGAACCTGAAACAACAACTTATTTATTCTTTCATTGCCAAGTAGTAAAGGCCATCTGGTTTGGATGTAGTTGGGGCATAAGAACTGACAAAATGAATATTGCATCAAACGAGGACATCCTCAAAGTAGTCTTGAATTTGGATGAGTTGAGTACACTTCAAATGGCAGTCACCATGGAGGCTATCTGGCACCTCAGGGATCAGGTTCGGCATAATGGTAGTGAGGTGAACATTATTTCTACCATATGCAATGCAGAAAACAGAGTAAAGGAATATCTTATGGCTTTGGACCATGAGCATGAAAAAGATAGAAGTGAGGAATTAACTTCATGGATGCCCCCTCCAAGAAACTATATAAAAAAAATTTATAAAAAAGAAGAAGAAGTAATCTTTGAATCAGATTCTTTATTGTAGAATCTGCAATCTGCATGCGTATATTGAAATAATTTGTGCTT
>JARYZH020002116.1:0-18490 GCA_030021035.2 Notholithocarpus densiflorus | reverse complement strand
TCAGCTGTCTGGATTGGATGATTTAATCTTTTAACTATTATTCTAACACTCCCTCTCGAGTGAGACACAGACTCTCCCAATTGTCCCAATGGTTTAAGTTGTCAAAAAATTGTGAATTTAATCATTTAACTAATATTCTAATGAATTGGTTTTTAGTCCTAATTAATTGAAGGAACTTTTTAGTCCTATTCAATGCTAATTGTGTAAAATTTTCCTTTGTTTGAATTCCATGAGTTCAATCTTTGTGTGAGACTTGAATATACTGTGAACTTGTTCAAAGCTGGACCTAATTGATATTTTTGATACAGAATCTAGTTAGGATAACTTATGCATAATAAGTTACTTTACCTGTCTATTTGCATGAAACATTACAAGGTGAGGAAAGTTTTAAAAATCACTGAAGTAAGACTGGGGGCTGCACATAGGCAATATTTGTCTTGACTTGGAAAGAAAAATAATTGACTTTAAAGATATAGATAATAGAACGAAAGCGAGACAAAATTTTAGTTAAAGGAATGAGGGAATGGAAGCCTCTGTCTCTGATTTTTCATCTGCAGCTTGCTAAACAAGAGTCATATACTTTATGAAGTGAGAATGAAGAGTTGTATTCTTGCTTTTGTGTTTAACAATCCAAAAATTTGGATGAGGCTTTTTGGTAATGGAATCATTTCTCAGATCAAAATGGGCAAAAAAACCTTATCCCAACTATCTCATTTGTTGTGGGGATGAAATTTTACTGGAACATATTTTCCTGCAGAGTGAATAGGACAAATTACCAACCCTCTGAAAAATTAAGGTCAGATTTTCATGTTTTACAATGATTAGTACTTTGAGTTGCTGGTGCTAACCCAAAACATAAAAAAGTTTATCTTTGCATGAACATTTGTTATTTAGAGATGTATGAATAGAATTGGGTTTTTCTAGGGTTTTATTTTCTCCCTTTATTTATTTTTTCTCTTTATTTTGAGGAATGGGAAGTAAAAATTTCATGGATAACTGCTCCCAGGAGTAACACAATAATGTGCCTGTTGAGAGATGGTGGAATAATCGAATTTTGAGGTCCCTACTAGTTGTATCAAGCAACTGTCATTACAAGTTCAGCTTCATTGAAATAATCTTATATTCATTTATCATTGCTTGGAGGCTAAGAAGTAATGTTTTGTCTTTTATGTATAACTGAATGAACATGACAGCCTCTTTTGATGTTCTGAACTAATTATCATAACCTCGTTAATTAGTTTGTGGATTTCAATACGAGAAGTGCTCCTGATGAAGTTTTCTCTCTACTTTATCCTCCTACAGTTATGGAGAGTTTCAGAATCAGAATTTCAGTTTCGCACCTCCCAAGGCCAATTTCTAACATGTGATGGAGTAGGTTGCTCTATCTCTGCAACTGCAGAATCACCTTCCCCGTCAGAAACATTTTTCATTGAAAGGAATAACAGTAGAGTTCACATCAAACTCAAGAGTGGGGCTTATTTGCAGGTATAATTTTTCACCCTCTTTGTGTGTTTAGGAAAAGATTGAAAAGTAACCACATTGTCTGCATTGCATTTGTAGAAAAAAATGATGTGCAGGCATGCTTGTTAGCTTGCAGTGTGAATGTTCCATTACCAATTGGAGCATAGTGTTAAACAGCTATCATCATGCTAAATGCTTTCTTATCTTTTTTTATGATGGCATTAAAAACTTGTTTAAAGTACTTAATACATAATTTGCTTAAAGAGACATGGGGGGAAGTAATTAGATCTTTCCATTTGTCTTTTCCCCACTGCCATTTTTCTGTTGCATGCTAATTATATCATGGTGTGATCTCTTTAGACCAATTTAAATTACTTTATTAACTCATTTTTGTTTATTTATTTTTTCCTGCCAGAAATATTTTTTTCCTGGATGAATCCCATAATGAAGCTAGGCTACAAAAGGCCTATCACAGAGAAAGATGTCTGGAAATTAGACTCTTGGGATCGAACTGAAACATTGCACAATTTAAGCCTCTTTCAAAAGGTGTTCAAGCCTTATATTGTTGCTTTTCAGGCAAAGGGCCAACCTCTCTCTTTTTATTTCTTGAGAGAGAGAGAGGAGAGGTGCAGGGGTGGAAGTGGGAATAAATTTTTGCATATTGAAGATTACTAATGTGTGAAATCTGAATTGATGCAGGACAAAACTAAAAAAAAAGGAGGGGGGGGGGGGGTTCATGGGTAGTGTTCATGCAGTATTATAAAACCTTAGTTTATTTTGGCTTATTTAAGGTTATTTGGTTTTTTGATTTATTTTTATTATGTATGGCTAGGAGTAGTCTGAATTTATGAGCCTCTACACCATATTTTTGTGAAATTTGGAGTTGTAAGTATTTGATCATTATATTTTAGCTTTCTTATGTGTAGTTCTCTCAGATCTAATGTTCTGAATTTTTGTATCTGCATAATTCTGAATGTGATGGCATAGAACTGACTAGTAATTTATGTACTTTACTCTCCAGAATGTGTACCTAAGTGGGCAGGGTTGTTCTAAACATGTCAATCATGGTAATGTAGCTTACATTGGGAATCCAGTCACTACAATGGGTGGTTTGAGTATTAAGAATTTAAAGAGGAAGTTTGATTCACTAGAGATGGAAAATCCTCAACATCTCACAACTTCTGTGGCTGTACATGACCATTTTGAGAAAGATCAAGAGCCTGTCATAGAGAGGAGTGAACATGATGAGACTTCAGAGAATTTAACATCTACCAAGTATATTGATCCATCACGAGTTGAGGACTCTTCAAATCTCCAAGACCTAGTTATGCTGGAGGTTGAGTTGAGTTCCATTATGAAGAAATCACTCCTAATTACCCATTTGACATCTCAGGCTGAGTTCTGGAGGCAGATTACTGCTGCTGGAGACATTTCTTTTGACTTACAAATTTGTTGTTTTCAAGAAGTTTGTATGATGTATGCCAATGACTTTGTTGACCAACTTGCTGAAATGTTGTTTTTTCATTTGATCGGTGTTGGCTAGATGATTGTTCTCTGGCATGTCTGCATCCTGTTGACTTCTTGTGATTTGGATAAGGCTTGCTTCTTTTAAAATTTTATTTCTCTTTTATTAATTAAAATATTTTAATAACATTTCATGTCTAAAGCGTTAATGAGCTAATTGGGTTAACTACATGTCTAAAGCGTCCAAGTGATGGTTGTGCTTAGTTATACCGTACTGTTAATTCAACTCAATTCAATTATGTTCTATTCCTAATTAAATTCGGTTGGCTTTATGGATCCTTATCAACTAATTGGGTTAACCACATATATGCTTTTCCATCATCCTATTTTATCTAATATTATAATCTCTGTAACTTCCCAGTTTAGCATTATGAAGTGTATCCATATTGCTTGCATCTTCATGTGTTCAATTCTTCTATTGCAGTGTTTTGGTCCATAGTGGTGGGGTGCATGGTGGACATTATTATGCTTTTATCAGGCCAACCCTCTCAGATCAGTGGTATGCATCCTTTAAGGAATCCATTTTCTTGCAGTCAAATTGTAATGTAATGGATCACTGTGCATGCATAAGTATTAGTAAAAAACTTCATTGAATTTTCAGTTTTTGCCTAAACAATTTGCATGCAAAATGTCACTGCATGTTCATTTGTTTTGTTTGTACGTGATTTTAATGTACAGTAGTAAGAGCCTTAAATTTGTGGTGACAATATTTTGTCCTTTTAGGTTCAAATTTGTTCATGAGTGGGTGACAAAGGAGGATGTGAAGAGGGCATTGGAAGAGCAGTATGGTGGTGAGGAAGAGGTATTCCTTTTTTTTCCCCTTTATAAATATTTCCAAATGCTCTGTGTTTTTTTTTTTTTTTTTTTTTTTTTTTTTTTATATATATATTCTCATCTTTTTTTCAACTGACGTCTTTTATTATGTTGATCAGTTGCCACCGACCAATCCTGGCTTCAATAACACTCCCTTCAAATTTACAAAATACTCAAACGCTTACATGCTTGTATACATACATGATAGTGATAAGGACAAAATACTATGTAATGTTGATGAGAAGGATATAGCCGAACATCTAAGGGTAAATGCTTAGTTTTATTTGTTCATGATTTAAATGATATCACTCCATTCTGAGAGCATCCAACTGCATGTGTAGATCTAAATTGGCTTACAATGTCTCATTTCAGATAAGGTTGAAGAAAGAACAAGAAGAGAAGGAGGACAAGAGAAGATATAAAGCACAGGCCCACTTGTATACTATCATTAAGGTTTTCCTACCTTTCTGTTCTTGTTTTAAGCTCATTGTTTTACAATGACTAGCTTAGGTGTCTGTCACGTGGTTTGAGTTCTTGAAATGTTCTTTTACTCTTATTGGCGGGTGCAAATTATTCTTGTTTTTCCATTTTACAGACCTCAGATATATTGTACTATGAAGTCTTGGACATCCCCCTGCCTGAATTGCAAGGTCTTAAAAATCTGAAAGTTGCTTTTCATCATGCTACAAAGGATGAAGTGCGTCTGAAATCTATAACTATCACCACTTCCTTGTATTTGTGTGTGTGTGTTCATGGATCATGCTTATATATCTGATTCTCCTTGTAATCTTGTTTAAATTGTTTTCAGGTGGTAATACACAACATCAGATTGCCTAAACAGAGCACTGTTGGAGATGTGATTAATGTATTAAAAACGAAGGTAAGTTTTTGCCATAACTGATGAATTCATGCTTTGTGTTTATTCTTTTAAGGTTCTTTTCCCCATTAGAATATTTTAGTAAAAAGAGTCTCAAGGAAAGTATTATTCATAAGTGGCAGATTTGCCATAACTGATGAATTCTTGCTTTTGTTTTCCTTTTTCCTCCTTTCACATGAAGTTACTGTTAGTGTAACATTCAGTGTCGATGCAGACAATACAAAATATTTAGGCTACTTTAGCATGCTTTTTGGCTTGAACATGAGGCACTATTTATACTATTTGCTCCAACTGCAGCAGGTATTTGTCTAGCAAATTTAGCTAGTAAAATTCATTAAAGTGCCTTCTCATTTTGTAATATAAACTTCTCATTTTGCATTGAAAGCCTCATGGAACTCCTAAGGACACCTTTTTTTTATTCTTGGGCAGAAAAAGCTCCGGCAAGCTGTTGAGTGGCCTATTAAACATTCTGCTGCATTTTCAAGGCTGGGAATATCTCTTGTACGAGGAATTCTTCTCCATGGGCCTCCAGGATGCTCAAAAACCACCCTTGCTAAAGCTGCAGCTCATGCCGCCCAAGCTTCTTTTTTTTCCCTAAGGTTCGAACTTTTTGCTTGTCCCAACAACTGATATGTAGATTCATCAGGAGTATTTTATATAATTAAGAAATTAACAATTCTTACTTGGAAGACCTTACAAGCTGCTTTCATGCTGCATTTGATGTATGTTATTATATGCTTAGCGTTGAAGTCCACCTGTTTTATGAATCACCTGCTATAAGCACATCGAGATTACTCATCAGAAAATTAAAAAGAAGCATTTGAGACTAAAAGCTTCAAATTTATCTATCTGGTTTCTAAATCAAAGTGATGAGGCTGACGTTGTTGCTGCCAAACAGTTAGTTTGCTTGTGATGTGTTTTTAATACATGCTAAATATGACTAACCTCCACAATTTTTTTTGTTTCAATTCTAGTTGTAAAAATTTATATTGGATACTTTTGCAAAGGACGTGGGAATGGAATAATCTTTGCTAATTTTTTTTATAAATGAGTTTTGTTAAGATTTTTAATTAATGACTTAATCCGTTTTTTGGTGGTTTTTCGCACTGAGAGCTAGGTTATGTCCTGGCTTTCAATGGAAGGTGTTAGGATGGTTGGTTTTTTGCACAGATTATATAAGTCAAATTTTAGGACTTCATATTCTGGGTTGGTTGGGCCGGCTTGCTTTCCCTCCTCCTCGATGTTTATTAGTTCTTCCACCTCGGCCTTTCTTTTGCTGTAAATATAGATTTACATTCCATTTGTTTGGTTTTTTTCCCTCTTTCATCTTTGGTTATGACTACGATTCATATATTTGGCAGGTGTTTTCCCTAATTTTGATCCCATATTTGTTCTCGAGATAAAGATGTGTCTAATTGTGAAGGCTCTGCTAACCTGCATCATAGCCCTTCAATTGTTGAATTTGATGAGACATCATCACAAATATCATATCTTGAAGCACAGAGGCTTCCTGTGATTTGTGAGTTGCTTCTCCAAATTGAGAATCAGTTGTCCAGTTGTGAGGCTGAGACTAAGGAGCTAGAGACTCGTGTAGGTGAGGTTTCTAGGTATATGTTGGAGTCTCAAAAGAGTTTGCAGACTGCATCTCAGGAAGCAGAAGAGGCAACAAAACTTTGTTATCAAAGGGAGCAAAAGCGTAATGCTGCCAAGGCAGCCTTAGAGAAGCCATGAGTTAAGCTTTGGCAGTGATTGTATATTACGGTATTCTCAATGTAAAATACAACAATGGTGTTTATATATGTAGATTATGCTATATGATAGTGTAGATTGATGTGTCTCCTTAGTCCTTTCCCCCTTTTTTCTTTCAAAGTAGAAGTGCTAACCAACTTTTTGCAAGCTTGGTAACTGAATATAGCTCAAGAAAGAATTTGTTCTAAATTACTCGCTTATACACGCATGCAAACCGTTCTCTGGCCTATGCTTTTGGTCTTGTTTGAACTTTGAACACAATGATTGTATATGGTTGTTTCCATTAGCCCCTGCATTACTCCACACTACAGTAATATACCTACTTATCAAGCAGTGATGAAGGGTCGTTACTTACAGGATTCATCTTTTTCTTATAGAGATGCATTGAATAGAAAGAAAATGCTTAATTGAATAGCCCCCCTTTTTGATACTTTCTTTACTCATATATATATATATATATATATATATATATATATATAGAGAGAGAGAGAGAGAGAGAGAGAGAATAAAATAATATTTTAATGAAATGTAGTGTAAAATAGATGATTTTGATGTACATGGGTTTGAAAAGTGATTTTAATGAAATGTAGTATAAAATAGATGAACTTGAACATGGTTCAACATAGGGTTTGATGAGCTAATGAGATACTTGACGAACCCAAAATTTTTAAAAAGCAGGAATGATAACCACTTAAACATAAAAAATCATCACCATAATAACTCAAAAGGTCAAAGACCACTGTCATAGCATGCCTAAATGTCAACTTTAAAAAATCAAAAGGCCTCTTTAAAGCCAAAGTTTGACCAAATAAACCAAAAAAAGAGGGTAGGACACTACTACTAAGAATAAGAACTCAAAAAAGTTAAAAAGAACATTTATTTAAATTTTTTTTTTTAAAGTAACAAACTCACACACACACATAGGGGAGAGGGAATGGGGTTCTAACTTGTAATATAAAGGCACACTACAAACTCCTCTCAAAATTCATGATAAATTATATATTATTATTATTATTATTATTATTATTATTATTATTATTATTATTATTATATAAATAAAAAAACTATATAAGGTTATTTGGTAACAACAGGATATTCGATAGATAAAGGATTATTATACAAAAGATACAAAGTGAAAAATATGAATTGAGCACCTTTTTTTTTTACAAGTAAATCAATTTTTACCCATATCAACCATTCAAAATTCAAGTAAAGAATTAAATATTATCCACCAATTCGAACAAAATTTAGAAGATGTCTTCTTTTATTGTTTATAGATTAACCACTATATACCAAAACTAAGTGAGGAATTTATAGGCAATGCCCATAATAGTTTATTCCATTAACGATGATCTTGCGTGTGTACGTGTGTCTTAATATCAACCTTGTTAATGAGCTAAATGAACTAGTTCACATCTCTAATTAATATTAAGCTTGTTAATTAACATTATTGTCTACCAAGCATTACCGAATACTAGTGGCACCATTTTGGTGAAGAATGGTTACCTTACCCAGCTACCCATATAAGGGTCATTTCCTTGTCTTGACATTGGGTCACATTGTTTGAGTATTTACACTAACCACTCAATGCCCCCATTATTTATGCATGAATCTCATCCCTATAGGGTCATGAGCCTTGGTAGGTTATTAGAATGGACCTAAATTTTAATCAATCATACTTATGCAGGCTCTGCAACATCCATTATAAATTAATATTTACATGCAAGTGAGATACCTGGTTGTGGAGATAACACACACTCCCTTTCCTTCTGTTTCAGCTCTCACACAAACCTCACCATTGTTGCAACCTTTTGAACAAGTAGAGCTAGAATTCTCCTTGGGAATAGATGTTCTGTCAACCAAAAAATTCCACAAGAATCTGGAGACATCATCTACATATCTAATAATTCACATTAGTAATGCTAACAATAATTCACATTTGGCTAATTACTAGAAAGACAAAATTAAACATTCATAATATCACAATCTAGAAACATGTACATTGGATATAGAATACTTCGATTACAAGTGCATTCAGTGATAAACAAAATAATAATTGTGCGGATACAACGCAGTAGTAAGTTCGAATACACCATAAAGAGAATCACAATTTACATCTACAATGCCATTCCAAAATTGAGTATCTGCATGCCTGACAAAAATAGAAATATTGTCGTTAGATACCAAAAGCCAAAACAAAGGTACTAATCTACGCAACTTGGCTAATTGATACAATCATGGCATTTTATATAAAAGCATCACTTACCTAGTTTGGATCATTACTGCTTGTCGAAGCCCCACGGGAAAGCGGACATCTTCTACGATTATGCCCATGTTGATGACACAGTCCACAGCTCTACTTTTGTTGAATCTCCCTCAAGTCAGAATCTGGCCTCCGACTTCCCGGTTCTCGTCGAACCCCATCCATCTCATTCCATATCCTAGACTTCACAGGTCGACCTTTGGCCCGTAACAGGTCTGGGTCAAGCACCCACTTTGGACAGTCCACATCCCTCCACAATGACTCTGACTGTGGCACCACAAATGCATGTGAGTAGGTGCGAATGACATTCTCCAAACTATAACATGGGTCAATATATGTAGTTCCATCTTGCCCCAAGTGCTGAAGAGCTGTAATTGCATGTGAACAAGGGATCTTTCGATTTTGCCACTTTCCACAACGACATGTTCTGGCCACTAGGTTTACTTCATGACTATGGTGTCCCCCTCCGGAGCTATGGGTGTTGTATGCGGCAACTACTTGATATATACCATTCAGATTATTATATGCATTTACTTGGTGTGTTGTAGATTTTTGTAGGTTTTGTCCAAAGATTTTTAAGGCATATTTACTCCACACCTTGCCCTTTGAGAGATCATGAGTAATTTCTTTGTGTCGATCATGGAAATACGCGACAAGTTTGTTCTAAGTGAATTCAACCATTGCAGCAATGGGCAGCCCACGAGCACCTTTGAGTACTTCATTGAAGCACTTCGAGACATTGGTTGTCATAGCCCCATAACGGTATCCACTATCATGTAGCTGGGTCCACATGTCTAGATCCTCTTTCATTAGATATGTGTATGGCATGATGGATGAGTTGGGTTCACTTTCCTGCGGCTCGGTTCTCACTTTCTTCCTAAGGGCCTCAATCTCGGCTTCCTTGATAGGTTGCATGTACAACTCAAATTTAGCTTGCTGAGTAGCATACCCCGCTTTCAAGGCCAATGACTTTAAAGTGGCGTCCTGAAAGTGCTTGTTGAAGTTGCTAGCAACATGTCGAAGGCAATATCTGTGAAATACTCGTACTCGTCCATCATCATCTCTAGGCCAGTTTGCATTGCGTTTTTAATACCCTTATGTCGGTCAGAAATTACGCAGATGTCCTTATTTTCTATCACATCCCCTAGTGAAATCCTGAAGCATTCTAAAAACCACCCCCAACTAGGCCCTGATTCTTTGTCCACAACAGCAAAGAAGAGAGGCAAAACCTTGTTGTTGGCATCGGTGGCCATTGCAATCAACAACACCCCTCGATATTTACCATACAAATGGGTCCCATCAATACTGATCACTGGCTTACAATGTCTGAATCCTTCAATGCATGGAGCGAAAGCCCAAAATACATAGCACAATATTGAATCCCCCTCGTCCCTAGGTACGGTGTGATACCAGTACCGAGTGCCAATTTCTTGATCGAAGTATGCTAATAACAACTTCCTCAACCTTTGGTAAGACTCTTCCCAATTCCCGAATATCTTTGCAATATAGCCTTTTGTTTCGCATCCCATATCTTATAGTAAGAAAGCTTATGTCCATAATACTTCGCTTTAATGAAGTCTCTGAGGTGATCAATTGTGGTCGTGTGATTTTCTTGTAATGTTGGCACAAATTCTGCTGCAAGAAAATTACAATCCATCATTCTACCATCAAGAGCCGTGCCAAGGGGCATTCAACTGTGAGGACCCCCATAAGATGTGACCATCCATAGTCCGAGTTTAGGCTTCACGATTGCCCCAACGTACCACTTGCATGACTCATCCACGCATTTCACAGACAGTCTATTTTTGGTCGACCTACTAGTCATACAGTTTCTGTTATGCTTTGCGGCGTAAATTATTAATGCACGTTTCACCGCCTCTTTATTCGCAAAAATCAACCCTGTACTAAAAGGCATGTCCTCTTTCCAAGAAGAAGCAAATGCTTGCTGATCAACTTCAAGATCAACCATATTTTCCCAAGTATTTGCATAAAATGATGAGGCAGAAGGTTCATAAACAGGGGGAGTATTTGTAACATGTTGAACTTTAATAGCAGCGTCCGCATCATCTTCATCACATTCAGCCATATCATCAACATGAGGATTGGGAGTAATTTCATGGTCATCAACACCCCTGTCAAAGTCGTCTCGCTCAATTCTCTCTTCGTACTCATCTCTATCATCAAGATCTTCACCATTAATGGCAGCATAATCAACATAGTCTTCGTCTTCATCTTCAACTACTGGAAGTGTAGAGGATTCACCTCGATGTGTACAACATTAATCTTCATATCTATTGCCAGGTTCGTTCTCAATTGTTGTTGGTGTCTCTTGAAAAGGGGGTGTATAGCCTCCCAATGTGGTGCATCGATCGTCTAGAACTGTAAACTGTAGAGATGTAGTTGTTTGTACAATTTCCTCTACGCCGACTTCTGCACGCAACTCCAAAGTGACGTACAACTCAAAATCTGCTACTTGTTCCCATTTCTACATCTTGCTAAACATGATCTTCACATATTTGTCTTCTGTTATCGCCATATATCTGTAATTAATGCATTGATTGAGGACTTCATGTGGAGAACAGAAAGTAATATATATGTCATGCAAAGCAGGGTTCACTTGCAGCTCTTCCATAATTTTTACTTTCAAATCATTCAGGGTCTTTAGCTTACAGTGTATCATCATATAGTAGCACCGGATACCTGGACCTTGAAATGGGAATCCGTCATAAGGGTTGGCATTGCTAAGGGGTCTACCGTAGTATATATTTATATGGATCATTGTCAACCTATAGATCATCAAGTGCAATTGTGTTAGTGACAAATTTATAACTCTCAATCAACATCAATCACAAAATTTTTCATATGAAATGCCAACAATACTAACCTCAACCAAATTTGCATATACTCACCTCAGGTCACATACAAAAATAGTTATTACCAATTTTATATTCTTTTAAAATTCCAAATCATTCTATGGGCATGATTTTCAAAACCCATTCAAATAAGTTACGATGAACAAAAATATTATACTAACCAGTTATCCATTGAAATCTCTGTTACAAATCTTAAATAAATATATCTTGAAATAATTTATGCTCAAAAGACTACAAATACTATCTTAAGTATCAAACTCATAATCCATTTCATACCCATGATAAAGACCTAAAAGTACTAAATATTCCTAACAATTAATCACAATATTTAGTACTAAATATTCCCAATAATTAATCACAATATTAAATTTTTTTTTTAAACCTAGCAAATAATTTAATCACAATATTTACACTAACAAAAAATAAACAAATATTCCCAATATGTTGTAATAACATAATTAATCACAATATTAATTTAAAAAAAAAAAAAACTTAGCAAATGATTTAATCACAATATACACTTACAAAAACAAATTTTCTCAATATATTGTAATAACATTAATCACAATATTTAGTACTAAATATTCCCAACAATTACTCATAATATTAATTTTTTTTTAAAAAAAACTAGCAAATAATCACAATATACTAACAAATAAACTAATCACAATATACTAACAAATAAATTAATCACAATATACAAACAAATAAATTAATCACAATATTTACACAAACAAAAAAAAAAAACAAAAATTTTCCTAATATGTTCTAATTTTTTCTTTTAAAAAAAAAACCTAGCAAATAACCACAATATTAACTAACAAAAAATATTCCCAATATTGTAAAAACATTACCTGTGAGGGACTGTTGTGTTAAGATTATTGTGTGAGAGTTGAGGAAAGTTGTGAGTGAGAGTGAAGAGAAAGTTGTGAGTGAGAGTGAAGAGAGGGTGTGAGAGCTGAGCTGAAGAGACTGAGTGAGACGGAAAAGGGGCAAAAAAGGTCCCAGCTGGGACCCACATGCGACACGTGGAGGGGTGGTGGCCATTAATAGAAAATCGAGTCCAGTAGAGTCGATTTCCTTTAGTAGAAATCGAGTCTAATTTACTCGGTTTACATCCACGTTTACTCAATTTACATCCACGTGCTGCAATGTTGTGGTGGAACCACACAGGAAATCGAGTCCATTGGACTCGATTTCTACAAGCACAAATCGAGTCCACTGGACTCGATCTTCATAAGCGGAACTCGAGTCCAATAGACTCGATTTCCATACCCGTACACGTGGACACGCCACGTCAGCTACTAGCGCAACAGGAAAAGTGGTTGTTAGATAGCAAAATCAACCCTAATGTGCTCGAATTGTTAGATAGCAAAATTGTTTCAAAGGTTTGCTAACTAACAAAATAGTTTGATTTTTGTGGTTATTTCTGAAAAAATGCCTAGAATTGCTCCTAAAACCACAGTAGCTTCAAGCAACGCTGCCGTTTTGTGTAAATGGATAAACTCAAGGTGTTCCAAACCCACATTGGAAAGTCCCTCAGAACATATATCAACCACTTGGCCTACAATAAGTCCTTCTGTCCCAATCGACCTCGCGAGCTCTCTGACAGCTCCGATAACCCTCGTCGACGGCACACCCACCGTAGACACCGCTATGTGCTCAAAAGCAAAGGCTAAAAGCACGTCACCTGAGAGAACCACAACTTCCTCCCCCACCCGAAACCCACCTTTAGTCACCTCGACCTTCACCTTGAGCTTGGAGACTTTTGCAGAGAGAAATAGCTTGGAGAGAGAGCTTGAGATTTTCACAGAAAGAGAGAGAGAGAGAGAGAGAGAGAGAGAGAGAGAGCTTGGAGATTTTGTTTGAGTTTTTAAGATTTACTCTAACTTTTATGTTGTGTTTGGTTGCCCAAAAAATATCTCAATCTTTAAAATTCAAAAGTAAATTTTTTTTTTCAATTCAAATTAAAATTGATAAATTAGAAATTCACTTAGAAATTCTTTGTTTTTTAAATTAAAATGCTGAAGTGGCATATTTTAAATAACAAATAAATTTTTTTAATATTATTTGAATGGTCAAGTCAGCATTAACTGTGCCAACAATGCACTCCGTGTGCAATTTTCGTTAGTGAGATGACAGTAAGGACTAAAATGGAACTCGTTTTTCAACTTAGGGACTAAAAGTGGTAAAATAAAAAAGTATAGACCAAAATAGAAATTGACCCAAAATGTAGAGACCAAAAGTGCATTTACGCCTCTTTTTTTTTTTTTTTACAAGATAATGAGTATGTTTCTTCTTTACTTTTCATTTATTATATGTAACAAAATGGATTATACTGGATAATTTGATCCTCAAAAGTATAATTAAGGATCATAACTCATAAGTAAAGAAGAAACTTGAAAAACCACCGCACACCCTTTGTGCGATGGTCACTCCATAAGTATAAGTGCTTGTGGGGTGTGGAGGGCAAGGGCCGGGGTTCAAGTCTCCAGGAGAGAGTTTCACACACATATACACTTAGATTAGGCTAGAGTAGAATTCTATCTTGTAAAAAAAAAAAAAAAAAACTTGAAAATATAGGGTCGTTTGTTACTGTTATTTAAACAACAGTTTTTAGTGTTTAAACAATATTATACGTATTTTCACATACTTTTTCCCCCACACGTATTTCCAGAAAATACAAACATCGTTACTAGAACAACATTACCAATTTCATTTTCTTTTCAATACAAATAAGGAAAAAAATAAACAAAAACATTTAAAAATAAAAGTTAAATAATACAAAATTTTCTTAAATTTACAAAGTCCGAGGTTCACTAAATTGAAACTATCAAGCCCTAACCTTGTGAAGAAAGAATTTGCGAGAAGAATGGAAATAAAGAAAAGAGCAAAATGTGAAACACAAGTACGGTGTCAAAAAGTCCCCCAAAAATATCCAATGAAAAAAAAAAAAAAAACTTGGGTCAAACTCGTGTAACCTTAAAAGGACCAAAATACCCTTAACTTCATTGCTAAATGCAAGATATATTGATCTCTAACAAATGGACATTCTTTATTCTGTTTTCATTTTCATTTTCCTACTAGACCTGTACTATTCTACTTTTCATTTTACCATTGGATATCAATAGTGGTTCATTGTCCGCATTTATTTCTTGAATTTGGACTTTATTTCTCTTGTGCATAACTTTCCAATAATGAAAATTTTACCCTTAATTTTAGCTAAGATCTTCAAAAAATATATGGATCCCCAAAAATTATTCATATTTCTCATGCAACATTCCTAAATTGGATAAATTTTTATAATGGTTATTATGGCCTTCTCATTCTTAAAGTTCTAGTTTCACCCCTGCTCTTGTGGGTTTAAGTGCAACCGTTGACAAAAGGATCACCCTAAGATGATCATCTCATGGCAATTGAGAACGAATCAAATCAAATGATCCTATTTCTCAATCTTTCTAACTTGCTCATACGGAACCAAAGTTGAAAAGATTGAGAAAAATCAATCATTCACAATCACTAATAAAGGATTCCTCGAAAAGTTAAGAATTAGTAATCCTTTTTAGAAATAGAATAAATTTGATCTTATACATATGTGAGGAAGGTAATCAAAAAAGGAAAGAAGATGAGTTCTTCTTTCTTTTAGAACTTAGGAGCTGTGCGAGATGAAAGTCTCATGCACAGTTTTGAATGAGAGTCTGGATTAGTGTCAAGTTTCGAACTTAACCGCCATAAATAAATCCAAGGTTAGCATGGCCAAACCTTCAACAGCTAACATGTGACCACCACAAACACAAAAACGCCCACCAACAAAAGCCAACAAGTTGCATTTCCATTCAATTAACCAAGAAACTTACAAGAAGCTAAGAGAAGTCCAGAGTGAATGCAAATGGAAGGCATAATTAAAAGTAAGATTGTGAAAGATTAAAAGAGAATGAGAGAATAATATACATGATTTACATTCAATCTTTGTGCACAAATGGTGCGATGTATCCTCTCTGGTATTAACTTTCTCGAATCAAGTTGGTCGGCTCACTCAAAACATATTTGGGTAGTTCATATTTTGCACCTGCAATAATAAGTTTTGCAACGCCAGGATAGCAAGACTTAATAAGAAGAGAAATAAATATAATAACATAAAATCTTCTCTAAATAAAATCAGAAATTATCTCTCAACACGAGAATCTTCAACGACACACCATGTTAGAACAAGGAACTGATCCATCTTTTCCTCAAAAAAGAAGGAACTGATCCTTCTGCCCAGGGGTACTATTTGGCTCAAATTGCCATTTAGTAGAAAAGTATATTCCCCCAGATGGCCCAAGGGGATTTTTGTTAGAAATAAGTCATTATCAGAAGGGAAAATTATAGCATTTCAAAATGAAAGTAATTGTACTCTCCCGCCTCCTGTGGTTTTCCTGTAGTTCAGCTACCTACCTCCTCTGTGAGGGGTGTGGCCTCCTCCTATAAACCCTTGCCTCAGCCCACTTACTCGATTTCACTCACCTATCTTTGACTCCAACCTCAAAGGTCTAGCTCATCTACTTTTGTGGCCTTTCCACTAAACCCCCAATGACAGTGTACACCCACTCATCACCAGATCAAAACCCAAATTCCTCATCCTCGTCTCATTTCAATCAGATCAAATCTTCAAATCAAACCATCAGCCCCATTCAACCACAAATCTCAATGAAACCCGTATCCCTATCATCAAACAATCCCCAAGCTCAAAACCTCACCTTATATAGCCCTGTCAGAAGACTCATTTCAGATAGAATCCTGAAAAAAAAAAGGTTGAGAGTAATTCTGTCCATGGCTTGTAACCCGTCTCATGGGCTCACCACCATCAACATTGGACCCACACCTTCTTGCTCTGATTTGGCTCAGATGAAGACCACCAACAAGTTCTTGGGTGAGGGAAAGGAAGTTGGGTGGAGCTACATGAATTTTCAGTTTTTAAGTCTAGAAATTCAACCAAAGTGCCACCATGGAGGTAGTTTGTGATCCAAAGGGTGGTTTGAGGTGCAATTCATTTTTGATGACCTAGAAGACCATATTTGAAGCACACAATTTTTAGTTGTTCATATTGAAATTGGATCCAGAAGGGGAGGCAATTTTTGTCAAGCTAAAAGCCCCAATGTAACTATTCTGTGAGTGTGAGGTTGAGGTCTACTTTGATCCTAAGGGCTTTGCTCCAACAGAGAGGTTGGTTGCTAGAGATGTCTAATTCCATAAAGGTTCCAATCATATGACCAAGAGTGTCAACATTTTCCTCAGATTTTATCAATGCGCAGATTTTGTAGCTAAACCAAAACAAACAGAGCCAGATCATTTTGTTAGAGCCTCCTTTTGCCGTTTGTTAGGCCTGACGCAAGGCAAACCTGATGTCATTCACTTAGGGCTGTCACTTTGTCTTAAAAGTCACTACCCTTCCATTTTTGAAGGAATAGTCTAAAAAATTAAAGCCAAGATTGAAGGGTGGCTAGCAAAAGTCCACTCACAAACAGCCAGAGCTACCCTCATCAAGTCAGTCCTTTTTTCTATGACAGAATACTCAATAACAGACCCTTTTTCAAAAAGCCACCTGTGACCATATTGAGAAAACCTTAGGGATTTCTTCTAGGGGTATAATAATAATAATAATGATAATAATAGGCACCATTGCTATCTAATATATTGGGGAAATCTTTGTAAGCCTAAAGCCCTAGGGGGCCTAGGATTGAGGAAAACAAAAGATGTTGATATTTCCTTCATGGCCAAATTAGAATGGCAACCCTCTCAAGAACTCACCCCTCCTCTAGGCCAATCCAAAAAGGAACTCCTCCACCACTTAGAAAGGGATATTTTAGAGCAAGAACACCTTTCTGAGGACTCTTGCTTCATGGTTAGTAATGGTTCCACTATAAATATTTGGGAAGACCCATGGGTCCCACTTTCTCACTCCTTCAAGCCCTAACCAAAGGTAAATGCACAACCGATCTTTACAAATAAATCCAGTCTCCTTCCAGTGGGATCTAACAGAGCTACAAGAATAATTTGAACTAATCATAGTGGCCCTCATTCAAATAATCCTACTCTCACCAAACTCTTTGATGGATAAGAGGGATTGTGACCCCGACTCGAATGGGCTCTTCAACACCAAATCTTCCCCTCGACAAATTGGAAGATCCTACAGAATATAAAGATAAATGAGAAACTTAAATATTTCCTTTGCCCTAGGTGTGGTGGCCTTCCTTGCCCCCCAAATTTGGTCCCTATCACCTTGGAACCTAAACTTCACATCCTCCCATTGTTGGATAGCCACATACTTTTCCCGGATTCCCACCTTGGTTTGGACAAAAATGAGGTGTATAAGTTTACCTTATTTGCTTCAGTGCTTTGTGATCAAATCTAGTGATCCAGGAATAACTTAATCCACAAGAACATATTACAACTTCTATCCAGCTAGCCAAACAAATCACCATGACCCATTCCACCCACCTAAGGGCTTGGAACTCCATCACCCCTGACACCCACAAAACCCAATTCATGGTGCCCCCTCCCTCAAATTGGTATAAGTTTAGCTTTGATGCTGCTTCAAGAAATGACCACACCTCTCTAGCTGATGTGTGAAGCAGGGACTCTTCTGGCAATATCATTAAATTAGCACAGCAAAAGAAATTGCAGCTGACACTTCCTGGGCCAAAGCCAAAGCTTGCCACCTTGCAATTTCAACAAGCACAGCAAAAGAGATTGCATCCTCTCTCAATTTAAATGCTGCAGTTTTTGAAGGTGATTGTAAAGTTGTATACAATGCTATAAAAACTATACCCTCCCTGGTTCATTGCCCCTATGATTCTTAGAGGATGAAGTTGGTCTGGACCCCTGAAATGAGCTTTTGTTGTACCATTGCTACTGGTTAATGATACTTAATCATTCAGAGAGAAGGGG
>JARYZH020002115.1:0-18496 GCA_030021035.2 Notholithocarpus densiflorus | reverse complement strand
GGCTTGGGGGTGGGGGTGGGGGAGGGGGAGAAAGCAAAGAGAGAAAGCAGCGGAGGAAAATTAAGTTACGGTGGAAAGCATGGTGTTGGTTGTCATTTAGAGAATTTGGGGGCAAAAAGTGGGCGCTGTCCTTTTGAAGATAAGATAGCTGATGTTACTTTTCACATCATTAGAAGAAGACATTAAAAGATTGTCTTGTTTTTGGCTCAGTATTTTTGTGGGACTTAGATGTTTTTCACACCTTCCTTGGTTCATACCTTCAACCTAAATTCTCAGCTATCTGCCTGGGATCTTGGGCAAAGGGTGAAAGCCTGATCTAGCAATATCCAGTGAGTGCGGAAGGGCAATGCAGCTTGGAGGGAAAAAATTCCAAATCTTAGCAAAAGTTACTCAAACTACTATTTCCTTTACATAAATTGAGTGAAAAAAGTAAATTTTAACTCTCTTATCATAAGAGATTGGAAGGCCTTTTTTTCCCTAACTGGCCGTTAGGATCAAATAAAGTACCTTTCGAGCACTTGACCCCTTGTTTAGGTGATAAATTTCATGGTTGCTCTTTAGGCAATCCCAGGATTATTGCAGCTGGTGAAACTTCTAGAAGTCTTGAAGGTGATGCAATTCATGCTTTTGTTATCCAAAGGTGAAGGATTTCCATTGAAGTCAAGCTGTCAAAGGTATTTCAAGAAGGGCTCTTGCAATAGTGGTAGGTAGTTTCACATTGTTCTATGGGTTCTTGCAATGAAAAGTGCTTTTTGTTTACCCTATTCCATTAACAGAAGATTAATATGATAAATTTCATTCTAGGATTTAGAGAAGCTGTTGATATCTTAAAACACACCCATGAATTGCTATCCAAAGACCTTTCAATAGACTCATTCAGTCTTATAATGCATGAGATGCAAGAGAACTTATCTCGTGTCATTTTCTAGTCAACTTGCTTCTCAGGTATGGAATTTCTTCCTCTCATTCTCTTCAGACATATTTTGTGTGTTACTGAAGCTTTGTGTTGAACTTGGAATGTTTTGTTCATTCTGTATATTTCCAATTTACCGTGGATGGGTTTTGGATAAAGCAAGAAACTTCTTAGTTTTTTCCATGTCAACTGTTATCTTATTGATCCCTAAGAATGTAAATAGTTGGGATAGACGATTTCGTTTGTGATAAATTACTATTTGTCTCAAAAATTTAAGCTATCTAGAAATGGTCAATTTAACAAATATTATAACACTTCTCTTCATGTGTGGGCTCACGCTCTGTAATAAGTGGGGTTCAACACAAAGAGATTTTTTACTTTTAAAATGGGCGCTAGAGTGGAGATAGGGTTCCAATTCAGGATCACCTACTCTAATTAAATAATAAATTACTGATTGTAACAAAACTTAAGTTGCCAAGAAAATGTGAATTTAGTTATTTAACCGATATTTTAACAATTTAAGTGGAGACATTATGCATATGAGCTCTAATATACATTGTTAATGTTGGTATGTGAAAGCTCTTGTTGTCAAGTGGAAGATTTGATGAGGAAACAAAAAGGTTTGATATAAATATAAGTAAAAAAAATGGCTAAGAGCCTTATAGTTCAATTCTTGGTATTTTCAACACAGACATTCTTCCCCCTCCTCAACTATAAAATAAAAATATAAAAAAGTAAAATTGATATTTGACTGCCCATGTTGTCAAGTGGAGAATTTGATGTGAAAACAAAAAGGTTTGATATAAATATAAATAATAAAAAAAGGCCAAAAGCCTTGTAGCTCAATTCTTGGGTCATTTTATTATCATATTCTTTCAGAACTTGAATTCCTTTAGGATTCAAGCAGCCATTAAGAGCATGATTGAGTGGCCTAAGAAAAGAAAAACACATTGCCTTTGTTCTCCTGTTGGCGCTAGTAATTTTTCATATAAATGCAAACTAGTTGTGTTTCTGCAAGCAAAGCTAAAGAAGAGTCTTTTGATCCAACACTAAAGTAGTTAAATACAAGCAGGACGTGTAAATGAAGTGTGAACGTTCAATCATCTATGCTTTTCGTGTTGTTCCATTTTAAAATCGCAAACGATATAAAGTTCACACAAAGTTATTTCCTAGAACCTTTTCTAATAGGGCTGTGTTTAGTTCACAGTGTGTTACAAATACTGTGTATTTTATAAGTTTATAAAACACACATACACTGCATAATTTACCCTTTTATATTTACTTAACAAGACCTTTGCCCAACAGGTACTTACAAAATGATCAGAGTAAGTAAAAAATACTATAGGAAATATCATGTGACAAGAATAGAACCTTTTTTCAGCTTTTCTTACGCAAACAATTTTTATAATTAGTCTTATTAAGAAAAAACATTTTTTGACAATTACACACACCCAATGGGTCTTGAACCCACAAACCTTACCCTCCACCATCTTGCTCTTACAAGGGGAGGAAATTCCATTTAAGTTAGAGCTTGAGTCCTCCCATAAATTATAATCCAGCCACCATGCAAATAAAGAAACAGGCATTACCATCACAACAAACATATATTATCCATAACATGATTTTCTTTTATGAGTGGCATTATCCATAATATGCTAAAAGTTGGAAGCAAAGAATACTTAAATCCGGAAATATTCCCTTAATTCATTGTAATCTAGCTTAAGTTTTTCCCCATCATCACAACCCTTTACTTGTAGATCTTCCTGTTTAGCAGTAAGATCCTGTATGCCATTCTTTAGCTCTTCAATATCAAGATCATGGTGTTTCCTTTTTTTCTTCTCTTTTTCTATCAAGCTCCTTCTGGAGTTTCCCGGTTTTAAGAAAAGAAAACATAAACCACCAAAGCATAGCACAAGCACATCACTTAATCAGGCCATATATCACAGATAGCACTAAATGCTCATTGGACATGGATCAAAATGTTGTACATATATGCCACAACATCATTGGAAAACCAAAGCAAATATACTTAACATTTAGGCAAAATTAACCAAGTTATGTTTCATTAAGCTCAACAAAAAGACTACAAAGAAGGAATCCCCTACAACTACCTCTGCTCCCATTCATCAAATCTCAACCTTTAATTAATAGATGGTACCATTAAAACATTCAGCTCCAATGAATCAGTTATGTGACAGAAGTAGCATTTCATTTCACAAAGTCAATTATCACATGAGTAATGCCTACAGACACAACAAATTTCACACCTGTTGAGTTGGCAGGTTATTATTGATTATCATATGGGTTTATCACTGACACTGCTTTATTATTCACCATTAACAACTTGTCACCTCATACATGTGTGAAATTTGTTGTCAATTTTGTTGTGCCTCCGGACTTATCTTTATCATATTGTAAAACAAAAGCGACGATGTTGACAACAAAGTTCAGCCGCCAATTTTAATCTCCACTTCCTAACTACAAACCATTGACATCGAGCATACCTGGAAGATAAGAGTTAAAATTCACCTTAAGCATAGCAGCAAACAATGGATATGTTGGAAAGTATAATTCACCTTCCAAGTGAATGAGATTTTTTTGACCATTTGGTATGAAGGGCAAAAAAGGTATTTTTTTAGAGTTTTTGATCAATTGTTCATGACACTAAAAGTGTGGGGTTTGCTGCTCAGCCCAAGCCTAATGACAGTAATGGACGAAACTGAACGTCATTAGGCCTTTAAGTTCAATGAAATTTAATGGATGACACTGTATGCAATAGGCTCAGGAGTAATAAGAAGAATAGACTACACCACACAATCTTGGGCCTTAAAACCTATCAACATCCAAATTGCCACTACATGATATTGGGGGGGTGGGGTTTTTTGGCCCATTAAATTGGCAAGCTACACAAGGCTGCTTGAGCAGCCTCTGAAGCAAGGCACTCCAATAAAGGGCTTAAGCCCCCTTTTGATGTGTGATTCACAAAGTAGAGCAAGTTGGGCTTCTTAGGGTCTGTTTGAGATCCACTTATTTTGGTGAATGTGAAATTTTTTTGCTGAAAGTACTGTAAATAAAGGTAAAAGTTAGCTGAAATAGTACAGTGAGACTCATAAATAGTACTAAAAAGTGTTGTGGGGCTCATGAATAGTAGCAAAAATAAGCTAAATAGTAAAATAAGCTGGCAAAAATAATTTTTGCTAAACACACACTTAATTTTTATAATGACACATGGGGCCTTCTCAAAATCTACAAAGTCTAGGACCTTATTATTGTGTCAAAATGATGTGAAAATATGTGTGTTAATGCCCATTTTTGGCTAAATGGCCCAATGGCAGAAGAAGCCTAACAATAGGAAAAATGTGAAGAAAGAAAACAGCAAAGTAAAGACCATTGAGCTCGAATGGCAGGAATAATGGTCCACGAGCCCACAAAATAACAAAGTAGCTCCAAAGAAAGCAAACAGGCTAAGGAAGCCCCAAAGAATGAAGTATTAAGCCCACGAGAATCATGAGAAATAGAAAGAAAGCAAAAAGGGGCTGGAGGAGCCCAAAGAAAGGAATTGGTGAATGGGATTGGTTCGAAGGCCAATAAACCCAAAGGAAAAGAATGTGGCAATTGGGCCAGGAAAGCCTAAAAGATTTAGCAAAAGCCCATGAGAATGTAAAAAGTAGGAAAGAATGAAATGGGCCGAGAATGCCCAAAGAATAAAACGGGCTAAGAATGCCCAAGGAATAAAATGGGCTAGGTAAGCCTGAGATATTGCGTGAATTGGCCCAACAAGAATGATGGGCAGTAAAAACTAAAGGGAGGAGTAACACATGAAACTAGGATGGCAGGTACTTCAGCTCGTACGGCCAAAGGTAGTACAGTAAACAAGGTTAAACGATATCATGACAGAAACAATGTAGTGGTGTGGTAGAAGCACCAGCCAGCCCACGGACAAGGGATGAAAGAAAACATAAGCCGAATTAAAGAAGAGAAAGCCCACCCCAAGCAATGTCTAGCCCGAAGAAGGAATGAGATACAAAGAATGAAGACCTAAAAGCTCATCCACGCCACAAGAGTTAAACAAGCCCCGGAGCGTGCAGCAGAGTTAGACAAACTTATAGGCAATGGCAAACGCATGAACACCAGAGCAGTAATGGATTCATGTGGAAGTGGAGCATGCATACAAGGCTCAGGGACCACTTACTTGTACCTGCCAATATAGGGGAGGTGGGCTATGAGTCAGAGGTAAAAAAGGGTGTGATCTGGCGATGGGGAGAAGGGGGAGCCTATTTTGGGGTTCTCGCTCAATCTCTTTTGGGGGAAATGTCTATTGGAATGACATCCTACCCAAAAGAGGCAAATATGAGCTGGAATCACTAGGTGCATACTATAGAGGTTGGTAGGAAAGAGGCCTAGCCTTTATCCAGATGGAAGTGCCAAGGGAAGTAAAAAACAAAACAAAACAAAACAACTTTTGTCTGAGAATGAGGCATGGCGCGGCCAACACAGTGTAGTGGTGGTGGCTGGGCAGTTGGCAGACCAGTGGGCAGTTCAGGAAGGACACCCATAACAGGCCAAAAGTAGTTAAGGAGTAAAAATGGTAAATCTTGTCACGACAGACAGTATAAAAGGCCATAGATGTGCACAGTAAAAAACAACACGAAATAGAAGAGAGGGATAAGGAACACCAATGGAAAAGAAAGAAAACAAGAAAAACAAGAAAGAAAACAAAGAAAACAAGGAAACCGAGAGGAAAATATGAGTGATAGGAGTAAAAATATGCACCAATAGGCTACTCACTTTTCTCCCTCTCAATAGCCCATTCTCTTGTAAGTCAAGAATCTGAGATCAAGCCACTTAGGTCCATTTTCCAAAGTGAGTAATCTCTACAGCAGGATTCCCCTCTGAGGTTACCCATATTGGAGGTTGGTTCCCTTCTTGGACTTAAATCTATCAAAGGGTCAAGCCCATTCCTTTAGCAGACTAAACTTCTTTTCTTTTGCCGTGGTTGATTAAAAACTAGCATGACTTCTTTTTGCTATTAATTTGTTCCTGCTGTAATCATGTTATCATACTTCACCTTTGTAGAACTGTTCAAGTATTATTGTTGTCAGTAGGAATATTTTAGTTAAAGTATTTTAGCTATCTTGCTGTATTGTGTTTTTCCTGCTATAACGTTTTGTAATAGTATTTCCTGCCATGGGCCCATGACGCGCTCAAGATTCCTGCCAGGGCTCTAACTTGCGCACAAGCTAGCCTAGGGTATGTTTCAGTTAGGCCAATCCCGACTCTCCTACCCCAGAATCATAGGACCATAGTACAGCAGGAGCGATCCAGCCCAGGACACAAAAAGGTCCACCACAATGTGTTTAAAGTACTCATAATGCAAAAAACGTGTTTGGTATCATATTTCAAATAACATATTTTAAAATATGAAAAAAAAATATAATTGTGTGTTTAGTATTTGTATATGTGTTTTTTTTTTTTTTTTTTTTTTTTTTTTAAGAAGTGATGAAAAGAATACTATTTTATTTAAGGAGAGAGAAAAGGAAAGAAAAAAGAAAAAAAAGAAAAAAAAGAAGAGAGAATGACAAAGTGGTGGGCCTATGGGAGAAAGAGAAAAAAGAAAAGAAAAGAGTTTGGCCTTGTTAATAAGCTCTAAGATTTTCAATTATTTACAAAAATATCATTTAACAACTTTACTTGAAAATTAAAAACGGGTATGAATGAGTTTTCAAAAAACATGTTTTAAACATCCTAAATTAATAATTGTAACTCCAACACTCTTGATAAAAAACTCCTATCAAACACACTTTTCATTTTGGGGCTCACAGTTTTCAGTGTTTAAACACTGAAAACTATTGTTTGAGCCCACATACCAAACAGGCATCCTTCTAGTATCAACAAAGAACTTAGACCCGTGACCCAAGCACATGGGTTACTCATTCATCATATTATATTGAGTAATGCTATGTCCAAATTTTTGGGTCCTTTGTTTTTGTGTCTTTTTTCATCAATTTTCCATTGTTGACAAAATTAAGCAGTTTAAATATATGGATTCATAACAGGACAAGGCTTAAGAAAGAGAAGAAAAGTTCATGGTTCAAACTACAGCCCGAACTATTAAAAAAATATGGGAAAGTTGCATTTGCCTCGTATGTTTCCTGCCTCTCAAGGACACTCTTTTAAGTTCCATGGGTAGAGTCAGTGGTGCAAAAGTTCCAACTTCCCTCATAACTTCCATGGGCTTTAAAATTTTCTACCACTTATTCCATAACATTTGTATGTACTGTGTTTGTTAAATTTGTGTTTGAATGCTCAACCTCTCCTATTATATACAAGAAATATAGTACATAACTGAAGGTAAAAACAAAGTATCCACAGCAGATTAGATGTCTTGTTGTGTAGAGTTCTACTCGAATTTTCTTGGGGACTTCAAATAGTCATTTTAGTGAGAAAAAGCTTATAAAGCTATGTTTAGTTGTTAGTTAACCAAATACAAAACAAAAATGTTACAACCACAATATTTTCATAACAATTTCACAACAAATTCTAAGTGGTAATCTTCTAAAAAAAAGTAATAATAATCTAAGTGACAAGATATTGTTGACTATTATTTGTAGGCAAAAACATACTTTTAGTTGTGAATCTAGATTATAATTAATAACAACTTGATACCTAAAATTTACTGCAAAATTATTATGAAAATATTTTACCCAAAAGGTGAAACTAAATTTATGCAAAGAGATATCACAAAACAAGGAATCAAGCAGTTTATCCTTTCCTAAAATGGTAGCGAGATACTTTTTTTTTTTTTTTTTTTTGGTTTTGTTTTGTTTAGAGAGTTCCAATCTATAGCGTTTGTTCCTAATGATAACTTTTTATTATCAGATCAAGACATTTATTGGTTTTTGTTATAAGCGGGGATTGAACATCATATCTCTTATTCAACTATCAAAGATTTTACTTATTAAACTAACTAGAACCCACAAACGAAATATGAGGCACTTGATGTAGATGAGTTGTTTGTTTAGTGTGTGTTTGGCAAAAATTAAAAAACCAACTTATTTTATTTTGCTACTATTCATGGGTCCTATTGCACTTTTTTGTACTATACATAGGTCACACTATACTATTTCAGTTAATTTTTACCTTTATCTATAGTACTTTTAGTAAAAAGTTTTCAGTTTCAATAAAATGTTACTAATAAAAGTTATTGTAATAAATGTTACTAATAAAAGTTCTGGTTTTAAAGCCAGACATGTAGAGCCAATGAAAGAAGGCCTTCAGCCACATAAGACTATATTCGGAAGAAACTGAACTTTCACGGTTTTTTTTTATATTTTTTTTAGGGAACAAACTTCAAACTTTTTATTAATGTAAACCAAGAATGTCACCTTGGACAATAGAAGACAAAGGTGGTGGAACATCTTCCATCCACACTACAAAATTCAAAACTCCTAAAGCATATCGAGCTAAAGAATGAGCAACTTTATTACCTTCTCTCTTTACATGAGAGTAACGTAATTCATTAAAAAAATTTGCATCAAAAAGAGCATCTTCAATAAATAAACCATCAGTACATAGGAACATACTATCTCCTTTGAGGGCCTTGATGAGGACTTGACAATCTCCTTCAATAATAACTCGGTTGAAGCCCAACTCTGCTGCAAATTGGAGTGCCTTTGACGCTGCCTTTGCCTCAGTAATCAGAGGAGTGTAAAGGTGTGGAAGCTGCTGGGCAAGTGAAGCCAGCACTGAGCCATTCTTGTTGTGCAAAACTACACCAATACCTGAAGCTTGGTCCTTAGCTGATGTCATGCCATCAAAATTTATTTTGATTGTTCCCTGTGGTGGAGGCTGCCAACGAACTAGCATCCGAGGAGGAGAGGGATTGTGCGCTCGTTGGGTCGATATAAACTCAGCTAGTCGTTCTTTTGCAGAGGCCGCAAGGAGATGAGGATTATAACTGGGTTGATGCATACGGCCTTGGTTCCGTTGGTTCCAAATCGCCCTCCTCGTGATGGCAAACAGCTCAGGTTGTTGGTGGTTTTTCATAATCCATGAGAGTAGTTCCTTGAAGCTCAGAAAACTTGTCGATCTCCGGAATCCCCACAGGTTTACATCCTCCCAAACCACATCAAGTTCCTTGCAAGCCCACATCGCATGCATGGCAGACTCTGTTTCTTGTTTGCATCTGTCACACGTTGCATAGTCAATAATCGTTCTTCGCATTAGATTTTGCTTTGAAGGTAATGATTCTCGGCATGCCCTCCAAAGCAAGTTTTTCACCTTATTCGGAACATTGAGAGACCACAATCCTCTCCACAAGTCTTTTTCATGTTGAGGGTCTGTAAGAGGGTGTTCAGTGCTGGCTTCCCTCTTCAAAAACTGATAACCCGACTTTCTGGTATAGACACCGTTGTTTGTAAAAGGCCAGAATAGACAATCTGCCTTCACCACCCGAGACAGAGGAATGGATTTAATGAGAGCAGCTTCATCACTAGTAAAAATACCATCAATGAGGCTGTGATTCCACTGCCTTTGCGACTCTTCAATGAGAATTTCGACCTTGGCATCGATTAGAGACTCCAATACAGGGGATAGCAACATTTGGATTACTTCGTCTAGGTAGCCAAAAATCACTCCAAAAATCAATTGTTTTGCCATCACTAGGGGTCAATACATTCATGGCCTATTAAGTGGTATCAGAGCATACACACTCTGATTAGGTTTTAATCTTTGCTGTGTGATCCATTGACCCCTATTGTCATGGCTGCAACCAGCTTGAAGAGATCTTTGTTTTCAAATACATCTTGTTTTTTTAATCTCTACTTGTTTGAGTGTATCAGAAAATGCAAGTCTAAAAGTTATCTGAATTCTATTATGATGACTATTGGAAAAGATCTCAGCTTGACAAATAAGAAACTAGACTGTCTTAGAATGAAAATGTGCAAAGGAGTTTGTCTGAGAAGAGTGAAAGTTAAAGGCTTTGTTTATAAAAGGCAGATGAGAGAAAACACCATTCCCACTGGTCTGTCACCTAAGCACGAAGTGTGCTTCATGATGAAGTCCGCATTTAAGGTTATGGACATGTGTTTGTTGTATCTTGACAGCGGCTGCTCAAGACACATGACTGGAGACCGATCTCTCTTCAAGGTTTTCGAGTCTAAAAAATGTGGTAATGTCACTTTTGGTGATGGGAGCAAATCAGAGATTAAAGGAAAGGGAATCATCTCTCTACCTGGACTGTCGGATATTGCAAATGTTTTATATGTAGAAGGTCTGAGAGTAAACCTGCTGAGCATAAGTAAGATATGTGATCAAGACTTCATGGTACTATTCTCAAAAGGAAAATGCCTTGTCATGGATATATAAAAAAGTTATTAATACTTTAAAAATTAGTAAGACAACAAATATAATTAAATAATTAATCATACATTTTTGTCAAATTAATAATAACTTATTATATTTATATGTGTTATCAATTAAATAAAAATATATGATAAAGAAGAACACCTTTCAATAGTATCTAAGCATGAGTCAGTCTTAAGGATACCAAAGCTCAGTAGAGTGAACAATGTGGTGCGTGGACCATGTCAGCTTGGAAAACAGATGAAAGCTAAACATTCGGGCACTCAGACATCCACTTTATCCAAACCATTGGAGCTACTGCATCTGGATCTCATGGGTCCAACCAGAATCGAGTCTCTTGATGAGAAGAGATACATCATGGTTGTGGTAAATGACTTCACTAGGTATACTTGGGTCATCCTCTTACGATCCAAGTTTAATGCTCCTGAGCACATTGAAGCCTTATGCACAAGATTGCAGAATGAGGAAGAGCTTGAAGATTGATCGAATTCAAAGTGATCATGGTAAAGAATTTGAGAATTCATACATGGAGTCCTTTTGCATGAGATCAGGTATATCTCAAGAATTCTCTGCTCCTATTACTCCTCAGCAGAATGGTGTAGTAGAAAGAAAGAGCAGGGTTATTCAAGAGATGGCTAGAGCCATGTTGCACAACAAGGATGTGGCTAGAAACTTGTGGGGAGAAGCTGTTAACACTGCATGTCATACGGTTAATAGGGTGTATTTTAGACCCGGTACCAAGAAGACTCCATATGAGTTATGGAAGGGAAGGAAGCCAAATTTTAAGTATTTCAAAATTTTTGGAAGTACATGTTTCATTCTCAAGGATAGAGAGAATGTGGGAAAATTTGACTTCCGAAGCGATGAAGGAATATTTCTGAGATACTCCTCTACAAGCAAGGCTTATCAGGCATACAACAAAAGAACCAAGAAGGTAATGAAAACTGTGAATGTTGTTATCAATGAATCTTCAGAATTCGATTCTGAGAAATTAAGTGAGGAAATCCCCAAAGAAAATCTTCCTCTCGAGCCCAAGGAAGTTCAAGAACTTGTTGAACAAGAGCTCGCATCTCCAAGTACTCCTGGTACTCCAAGTGTTGTAGAAGATTCAGCAGACATATCTACTTCACCTGATTCTGAATCCCATAAAAAGAAAGGACATTTCTCTAGGATCAAATTGAATCATCCTCCTAAAGTTATTGTGGGAAACATGAATGAACTTACACTAAGGAAGCGTACAGTTGATAAATGTGTTGCTAACTTTGTGTCTTATTCTTGTTACTTGTCGTAGGTTGAACCCAGTAAAGTTAAGGAAGCTCTTTAGGATGAAAGCTAGGTTGAAGTTATGCATGACGAACTACTTCATTTTCAGAGGAATGATGTCTAGACTCTAGTACCTAGACCAGAGGGTGAGCACATCATCGGCACAAAGTGGATATTCCGCAATAAGACAGATGAGGAGGGTACGTGATCCGCAACAAGGCTCGTCTTGTAGCTCAAGGATACTCTCAAATGAAAGGAGTAGACTATGATGAGACATTTGCTCCAGTAGCCTGTATGAAGTCTATTAGAATTCTCCTAGCCCTAGCATGTCACTTGAAGTTCAAGCTTTACCAAACAGATGTAAAGACTGCTTTCTTGAATGGTTCCTTAAAGAAGATGTCTATGTGGCTCAACCAAAAGGATTCATTGATCCACACTTTCCGGATCATGTGTTGTACCTCAAGAAGACACTTTATGGTTTAAAGCAAGCCCCCTAGAGCTTGGTATGATCAGCTCACACAATACTTGGTGTCACATGTGTTCACAAGAGGAAAAGCTGATCAAACTCTCTTCATCAAAAGGGAAGATGGCGAGTTGATAGTTGCTCAAGTCTATGTTGATGAACTTGCTCATAGTTTCTCAAAACTCATGCAGGTCGAGTTCGAGATGATCATGATTGGAGAGTTGACTCACTTCCTTGGTTTGCAGATCCGTCAATAAGATTCAGGTATATTCCTATCTTAATCTAAATATGCTAAAAATCTTGTGAAAAAGTTTGGTTTGGAATCTGCTAGTTCTGTTAGAACTCCTATGAGCCCAAATGTGAAACTCACTATTGACTTGTTGGCTAAAAGTGTTGATTCATCTCTTTATAGAAGCATGATAGGTCGTCTTCTTTACCTTACTGCTAGTAAACCTGACATTAGTTACAGTGTGGGAGTATGTGCTAGATATTAGGCTAATCCCAAAGAGTCTTATATGTGATATGATTGCTTTGAAAAGAATTATAAAGTATGTCAAAACCACTACTGACTTTAGTGTGTGGTACAGTAAGGACACAAATGATATTTTAGCTGGATATTCTGACGCTGATTGGGCTGGGAATGCTGATGATAGAAAGAGTACTTCAGGGGGTTGTTTTTATGTGGGTAATAATCTTGTCTCTTGGATGAGCAAAAAACAGAACTCCATATCATTATCCACTGCAGAGGCTGAGTACATCGCTGCCGGTAGTTGTTGCACCCAACTTCTATGGATGTAAGAACTCCTCCATGATTACGGTGTTTGTCAAGAGCATCTTACCATCTACTATGACAATACCAGTGCCATCAACATCTCTTAGAATCCGGTTCAACATTCTTGAATTAAACATATTGAGATTCGACATCACTTCATTCAAGAGCTTGTTGAAGATGGTACTCTTACTCTTGAGTTCATTCACACTGATGATTAGAAGGCTGATTTGTTTACCAAACCTCTTAATAGCAAACGGTTTGAATTCTTTCGCCAAAACATTGGTGTTATCTCCATGGATTGATCTCTTTTTCTCCTCCTCCTTCCTCATGCATTTGCATCTAATTTTATGTATTGCTTTGTTTAACATGTTTTTGTTTGTTTATTTTTCAATTTTGTATTATTTTGCTTTTCATAAAAATAAAAATAAAATTGAAAAATCAGAAAAATACAAAAACAGTGTGTGTTTGTGTACATTGGTACTTGTGTACCTTGGATGGCCATTGAAACAAAGTTTTCTAAACTTTGTATCTTTTGTAACTTAGATGAGCATCTCTATGCACAACTAAGCAATTGAGTTTTGTGGCTCGTGTTTGTAATGAGTAAGATTAAGTAATCTCTTATACTTAACACTCGTATCACTCTTTTTGACAAGAAGTACTAGAAAATCCTAAGAGAAAGGCATAATTAACTATCTCACCACTGTTGCCCGCCAATCATGGAATGACATTTGTATACCTCGGCATAGCAAAAGTGGAATGTCAAATGCTTAACATCATTGGATATTTCTTTTCTATCTCTTATATGCCCATGCATGGTTTGTTTAAAAGAAAAATATGCAAAGAAAAATAAAAAGCAAAAAGAATCAATATGCTTTATATATGATTGCAAGCATGTCTTCTAGGAGATGTGGGAGTTACAGGATGTACTTCGAATGTGATAATCCCCATAAAACAATTATGATTGTGTGTGAGTTAAAGTGATTTTCTCATATCTCAAATCGTCATAACATGTAGACACTTATGCAATCTTGCGATATTTTTCACACAAAACAAGCAATATTCTTTGCTACTTTTGATACATGTGTAGGTATAATGTGATTTGGCCATCACAAGGAATACATGCGTTAATGTATGCTCATTAAATTGTCTTAACTTGTTTTTGAAATATAAAATTGGTTAGACTTGTTTTGTGTGTGTGTGTGTGTTTTAGATGTATATGCTTGACATTTTTCTTTTTGAGAGATGATTTTGAGAGCTTAAAATGTTGTTTGGATCTTTGGTTGAGTAATATGTTTGATTACATTCATGTCTGTGTTTTTCTTTTTTTTGAAAAACTGTTTTTAAGCAATCTCGACAGCTGCTGGACACCTCTCGATAGCTAGGCTATCTATCAAGCCCTTTTAGCTTCTTTTTATCGCATTCTCGATAGCTTCTCGACAGCTACTCAATCCATCGAGAAACTTTCTGGATGTTCGATAGATGCTCGATAGCTTCTCGATCCATCGAGCCCTTTTTGCTGTGGACACCTCTCGACAGATTCTCGATAGCTATTTCACGTGTTTTTATTCTCGACAAATCTAGATACCTCTTGATCCATCGAGAAACTGGAGTTCCTATAAATAGGGTTTGTGCGATGTTTTCTTCATTTCTCCCCGATCTCTCTCGACAGAAAACATCTCCTCACCTTCCTAATCACCTCTCTCTCACTCCAAACCTCATTCCCAAGAGATCTTCGGCCTCTATATCATTTTTCTTCTCTGGTATGATGCTTTATCACTCATTAATCATACATTTCATATCTTTTGACCTAACTTTTGGGGCTTTTGAAAATTTTTTGGATTTTTTCAAAATTGTTGAGGTTTTTGCAAAATTTTTGGGATGAGTTTTTGTTTGAATGATTTTAAATCATCATGGATTGCATAACATTTGCATTTTAACTATATTTTCATGCATTATAGATGTGTGCTATATATGTTGAATTGCTGTGTGCTGTTAGGTTTGGATTGGGCTGAGCCTATGATGCTTTTTATGTTGCATATCATATGCTCATGCATTTTCATGCATACGTACCAATTTTGTTTCTATCATTTGATACTAAACTATTTAGTGCTTTTCTGCGTGTTTCTTTCTCTCTCTCTCTCTCTCCTTCTTGCGTTAGTCTGCTCTATGACATCTAAACGCAAATCTACTCTGTCCTAGAACCCTCTTCGTTTTGGGGCATCTTCCTCTAATCCTACCCCCTCCCATGTTAGGTTCCGTGATGAGAAGGCTAAGTCGGACTTCTCGGAGAACTTTTCAAGACGCGACATTCATTCGGAACGCCAAGTTGTTTTATTGGATTTTTCCGATACTGACTTTCCCACTGTCATCTACAGTCGGGGTTAGGAATCACTGTATGGCATCTCGTTCACTTGTCCCTCCGTGATCATATAGGAGTTTTACTCCAATATGCACAGATTCGATACTTCAGTACCTCGTTTTATTACTCGCGTTTGAGGTACGCGCATCGTAGTTACTCCTGATATTGTATCCGAGGTGCTACACGTTCCTAGGGTAGCGCATCTTGACCACCCTAACTGCGATCGTCTGAGGACTGTGTCCAAAGACGAACTCTTGTCTCTATTTTGTGAGACACCTTCATCTTGGAGTGACTGTCAAAACACCTCTTGCTCGGGCTTTGCAAAAGGTTTGAGATTCCTTAACATGGTGATGACATTCGTTCTCCATCCATTGTCTCACTATAACTCTATCATAGAGCCTCATGCTCAATTTTTGTTATCCCTTCTTGAGGTACTTTCTATTGATTTTCCATCTCATTTCATCCTATCCCTCATAGATGTCTATAGGGATACGGCGACTCGTGATAAACTCATTTTTCCTTCGGCTATTACGCGGATCCTTCGCCATTTTTCTGTCTCTTATCCCGCGTCCCCTCATTTCTCTGTCAAGTGTGCCATAGATGCGGCTACCTTCAGACGGAGTGAGGCCCAGCTTCGATCGAAGAGGCCACGGACAAAGACAGCAGCTCCTCCAACTTCTTCTGCTCCTTCCACATCCACACCTTTTTCATTGGCGGGTGGTGTGACCCTTGAGGCGGTCATGGCACAGCGGCAGCGCATAGATGCTCACCTTGACACACTCAGTGATGAGTTGTGTCAGGTGAACACCCGTGTCGGCCGTATTGCTAGACGGCAGGTTCGCCTTGGTGGCTTCATGGAGTCTCCCTCTCATTCTCCAAAGACATTTAAGGACGAGGACGATGACGGTGACTCCGACGACGATGATGATGATGAGGATGAGGATGCTAGCTCACCCAGTGATGATGAGATGTCTACTTGATTTACTTACCCTTTGTCACTCGTGACAAAAATAGGGAGTAGTTTTGATATGAGAGTAGTCATATACATAAGGGGAGAGTTAGCATAGGAGATTTTTGTTAGGGGGAGTGTCTATATTTTTTGAGGGATGTAGTGAGGACTTATGTATTTTATTCTTTTCTTCTTTTAGAGATACATTGTTCTTACATTGTGATAGCAAACTTTGTACTTATAATGTTATATATATGATGAGGTTGTTATTACAGTTCTTTCACCTATCTTTACATGTGTTGTTTCTTTTCTCTCTTTATACACATGATTTTTATATATTGTATGCAATCTTTTATTTCTGTTTCACACTAAGATGCCTTGATGAGTTTTGTTTAAAGTGTTTCAGAAATACAGGTTGTCAAAATCTTCTTGCCATGAACTCTCTTCTTGCAAAGTTTTTCAAGAGTTTGTGTTAGGATAGATTTTATTGTATTCAACAAGTGAGTATGAGTTGAGTGATTTATGACTTCTCTCATATGTTCATTTGTTTGTTGTGGTTTTGTCACGGATTGTCAAAGAGGGAGATTGTTAGGGCATATGTGATTCATTGTTAGGAACATATGTCAATATAGAATTGGCTAATCCTTTGACAAAACACATTTTACTTGTAATTGGGTAGATCTAGGATGTGTTTAATGTTTCAAGGAACAAGGTTTCAAGATCAAGTGTTAAAGCCATGCAAGTTTGTCCAAGAAACAAGTGGAGAAGTGCTGGATTTTAAAACTCGACAGCTAGTATCTATCGAGGTTTAAAAAGTTGTTTTAGCCCAATACTTGACAGCTAGCTTGACAGATAAGGTATCTATCGAGGTTTATGAAATTCAGTTTTTCAGAGCTGATTTCACTCAAATCCGTGAATAGATGTTTAGGCTTTCTTTTCTCACAACCCTAAACATATATAAGGATTGTTTTAAGGGCCGTTACAGCTGATGCAACTCAATGCAAAAGTTTTCCACAAGCATATTATGAATCGGAGACATATGCCCTAGTTCATCTTTTTCTATCCAAGAAGCTGCTGTGTTTGTATATCGTTGGGTTTTGTAAATAAGGAGCTTCGTGATCTTCATCGTGTTGATGAACTGAAGAACTTTGTAGCCAACATCTTTCTCAAGTTGGTGAGTAAGCCGCGTACTGGGATCCGCGCATCAAATTAGTTAGTCACATACTGCGAGCCGTACATTAAAAGGAGAGATTGTCACTACAGAACAAGTCCAATTGGGTATTGGGGTAAGGGTTCAACTGTAGGTTGGTATAAGGTATTGTGATTCCTTTACTTATAACCGCTTATTGTGATAATAGTGAATTCTCGGGAGTGGTGACCTTAAAATTACTCGGTGGGGTTTTTGCCGTGTAGATTTTTCTCATTCGTAAACAAATCACCGTGTCAATTTATTTTCCACTACATTTTAACTTAGTTGGTGATTTGTTTGTGCTACCACGCTTATTGCATGCAAATTGAATTAATTAATTAACTTGGCTAATTAATTGGTTAATTCATCACAAGGGGTCAATACATTCTTGGCTTATCATAAGGTACTTTTCATATTGTGTAATTTCTTGCAAGCCCAACACAGATTTGATTTCATGTCTAGTGTCTTCCGGAGTGGACATGTTGAAAAAGATGGCAGTTTTATTTTTGTTAACTTTTTGTCTCGAGGCCTCCTCATAGCGATTCAAGATGCCAATTATTTTTTCACATTCTTTAGGGGTGGCCTTATAAAATAAGAGACTATCATCTGCAAACAATAAATAGGTTAGTTTAGGGCCTCGTCGACATAAGGAGAAACCCTTAATGTCACCCGTATTTGCTGCATGATTTATGAGACCATGTAACCCTTCAGTGCATAGGAGGAACAGAAAGGGGGACAAGGGGTCTCTTTGTCTGATGCCCCTAGTGGGATGTATCATACCATGAGGTTCACCATTTACTAAGATTGAGTATGTAGCTGTTTTCACACACACCATGACAAGACCAATCCATTTTTCATTGAAACCCATCTTCCTCATAAGGTTTTCTAGGTACTCCCATTCCACCCGATTGTAGGCTTTACTCATGTCAAGTTTTATAGCCATGAAACCTGAATCACCTGTTTTACGATTTCTCAAACAATGCAAAGTCTCAAAGGCCACAAGGATGTTATCAGTGATAAGCTGGTCTTTTGTAACTAACTTTCACGTTAGTTTATTATATTTGCCTCTCTCTCTCTCTCTCTCTCTCTCTCTCTCTCTCTCTCTCTCTCTCTCTCTCTCTCTCTCTCTCTCTCTCTCTCAGAGAATGATAAATTATACTTGCTTTGGTGTTATATTAATCAAAATTCAACATTATGGATCAAATATGGGTACCAAAAATCTAGT